>JAVYIG010003654.1:0-187545 GCA_035222895.1 Strongylocentrotus droebachiensis
GGGTACTCCTTCAAGATTCAGTTCACATTTTTTATTACTATTTGTAAATAGAAGCGAAACTGTTTTTTCATGAGATATTGAAATTCCCCAGTATTTAAACCATTCATTTAACCGATGTAGGTATGTTTGAACTTTGTCTTGAACAAACGTTTCATTTTTACCTGATTTCCATATAGCACAGTCATCTGCAAATAATGATAAATTCACTTCCTTTTCCAATGGTATATCATGCATCATAATGTTGAATAAAATTGGGCTAAGGGCACTTCCTTGTGGTAATCCATTGGCTAGGGTAGATATTTTAGATAATGTCTGTCCATTCCTCACTTGGAAGGTTCTTTTCTGTAGTAAGTTCTGAATAAATGTATACATGTTTCCTTTCACTCCTAATTTGAGTAATTTATATAATAAACCATTGTACCACAACTTATCGTATGCCTTTGTTACATCTAAAAAGCAGACTAGAGTATGTTCATGGTTCCCTAAGCTTTGCTGAATACTATTTTCAAGTAGTATAATATTATCTGTAGAGCTTCTTCCTTTTCTGAATCCGCTCTGTATGCTCGGAAAAATACTTTTATTTTCTAAATACCAATCTAGTCTTCTATAAACCATCTTTTCCAATATCTTTATAAAGATGGGAGTTAATGTTATTGGTCTATACGATGATGGTTTTTGTGGATCTTTACCTGCTTTTAGTATCGGTATCAAGATTCCGTGTTTACACTGTTGGGGGATGTTTCCACTTTCCCAAATCTTATTCATAATTTTTAACATTTTATTTTTAATCTGTACTGGTAACTTCTTGTAGATTTCATATCCAATTTTATCTTTTCCTGGTGCTGTATCTTTTTGATTTTTTAGGACTTGATTGAATTCTTGCATAGTAAATTTTTGATTCAAAGACTGATTTCTACGTTGTTCTTGATCGTCATTTACATTTTCTTGCATAATATATTCTTTAACTATATTTTCGGCTTCATTGTTTATTATTGTACTCTCACTAATATTTTCAAAATGATTAGCCATCACATTTACAACCTCTTGAGGATTTATTATTTCTTTCTCTTCGTATATTATCGATTTAATGTTTTTATTTTTCTTATTAGTCTTACTATTTTCTATTTTACGTATCATATTCCAAATGTCTGTCATTGATGTGAAACGAGTCATTTCCTTACAATAGTTGATCCAATAGTCTCGTTTTGCTTGTCTTTTGATCTTTTGTGCTTCTGCTTTCTTTATCAGGTAATCTTCTACATACTCTCCAGTTTTTCTTTTCTCTGCTAGATATCTTAGGTGATTTCTTTCTTTTATACTTTGTGAACATTCCTTGTTCCACCAGGGAACAGGATTTTGTCTTCTTTTTGATTTCACTTTTCCTAGACGTATCATTATGTTATTCAAAGTTTCTACAAATATAATGTAAGCTTCTTCTACATTATGTTCGTCTATATTTATCATCTCTTCTTCACATGCTTGTTGGAATGTTTCCCAATTAATATTAGCAAGTGACCAATTTATTTCTTCCGGATCAATCTTTGGAAGATCATTTTGATTTCCTATTTCTATCAATATAGGAAAATGATCACTTCCTAAAGTGGTAGATTCTACGCTCCAAGAAATCTTATGGGAAATATTAGGAGATGAAAAGCATAAATCTAATGCTGAACGCTTTGTCGTTCTATGGTCGATTCTTGTACCTTCCCCAAGGTTACAAATCGTAAAATCATGTTTCAACATGTATTTTTCGATTATTTTTCCATTTCCGTCGGTCTTGTCACTACCCCATAAAGTATTATGTGCGTTAAAGTCTCCTAATATAATTTTTCTTTTAGCTTCTTTTGCATTTTTTGTTATATTATCCAATATCTGTGGTGTTATCTTTTTACATGGGTTATAAAAGTTCACCACTGTGTATATACATTGATTGAAATATATATTCACCGTTTGACATTCTATGTCTTCATGTTCTGTAACTTTGTTATGTCCTAACGAATTATGGAAGTATATAGCACATCCACCTCGTATGCCTGTTTTTCTATTTCTATAAACTCCTTCATAATTATTTATATCAAAATTCTCGTTTTCTAATAGCCAAGTTTCTTGCACGCAAATTAAATGAATTATTTCTTGTCTATTATTAATGTGAAGTCTCAGTTCGTCTCCGTGACCATTAATGCCCTGCGCATTCCATTGCAGTATATTTAGGGTCACGGAGGCGAACAGACTAAAATACCAGGTCAATAACATTTTGTTCATTTAACATTTCTTTAGTGAGATTGAAAAATTTGAGAGCTGCTCCTACAATCAGGCTTATTGGATTATCTTTCTTTTGATTAAAATTTGCAAGAATATATACAATAAATGAAATTATTTCTTCATTACTGGCATTGACAACGAAGTTTTTCTCATTTTTACAAACTTCTCCTCCTTCATGAACATACTGCGTGGTTCCAGAATAATCTTGGTGTGCAGTATTTTCTTTCGTATTTCTGTTTTGTTGTCTGCCTTCGCTTTGTTTTAGTTGTTTGGGATAAGTTTTAATTTCCTTCTCAGATTCTTTTATCTGGGGTGTTTGTTTGTTTATCTGTACCGGAAAGTCTACCGCTTGTCTTTCTTGTGAAAGAGGAGCGTGTTGGATTTGGTTTGTATCCATTGCTTGATCTTGATCATTCTTCCAAACTTTGGCAGCTTGAGCATAGCTTACTTTTTTTTCTATTTTGATTCTTTGCACTTCTTTTGCTTTTTGGGCTTCTTGACATCCCAAATATGCCGCAGAGTGTTCGCCTCCACAATTAACACATTTTGGCGTTTCTTTGTGGGGACATTCGTCGAAGGAGTGCGTCTCCCCACAGCGAACACATCTGGGCTTGGATTGACATTGTGCTATTCCGTGGCCGAAACGTTGGCATTTGAAACATCTGAGTGTGGGTGGAAAGAATTGTTTAACCTTAAATAATTGGTAACAAAACGTTATTTCAGAGGGGAGGTTGGTGCGGTCAAATGATAGAATGATATTCCTAGTGGGAATTGGTTCTTTTATTTTGTCTTCTCTTCCTTGAGAACCATTTTCTTTTTTGTCATTTCTTCTACTCATCATTCTTTTAACCCCCACAACTTTCTGTTTAGTCAGTTCATTTTGGATTTCTCGTTCTGTCATTTCGATGGGGATACCATATATCACTCCTTTCACCCAATTTCTCAACTCTTCCGCCTTCACGGGGATATTTCCGATGTTTTCAATTTCTTTCACACTTCTCATTTGCTTGGAGTTTTTACACTTTACCATGATTCCATTCCTTACATGCTTCACGAATTCCACTGGATTATTGCCCACCACTGCATGTATAGCTTTAGCTATCACTAGGAGATTCAGATTGTTTAGATTTTTGGTTTTGTCTATTGGGACTAAAAAGCATTTTAAGTCAGGTGGTTTGGGGGTTGAAAAAGTATCATTTTCTTTATCCGAATTCGAAGTATCGTGCATTTTAAGTGTTTCCACTTCTCTACTTTCTTTTCTTCGTCTTTTTGCTGATTGTTTTTTCCCTGGACTGACAGTCATAAAATCATCTTCTGTTTCGTTGCCTAATTGCTCCGGAGCGGAGGCCGCCATGGTTGCAGTGACGTGGCGCCACTACAAAAAGGCGGGAATTTCAAAAAGATTCGATAGTTTTTAACAGTGTTAGTATAAACAATTTGCCCACAAAATGTCTGCTTACCTTTGTGATTCCTTCTTGCTATGTAGGTGTTCACTAGATATTCCAAATAATATGTGATATAAAGGAGATTTTCTATTGTAAATCCTGATATTTCCTAAGTGTAACAAATTTGCGTCCACGCCCTATCGCGAGCGCCCTCTAGTAGTACGTGATAAATACATAGCCAGGGAAGTCGTCCTACGGGGCAATATTCCAAAGGTAGCTGTCCGTTGGGATAGTTGCCCTTATATATAAATCCGGGATTTTATATTCTTGGCACGCATATTATTCCTAAACACATTAATATTCGGCGAAACGTGGAAGCAAAAATAAATGATGTTGAATTAAAAAGAAAACTAAAGATGGAATTGCATGAAGTAAACGTGGGTAAGCTCATCACCCATCATAATTTCTAGGAATTGTAATAGATGAACCTTGGAGACATTATTTGTCTAGCCTAGCTTGGTCTTTATACCAACATTATTAAAGAGAAGGTTGAGTTCTGGGAAGAGGTAAAAAATAATTTGTGAGCGTTATCATTGTTATTATGCAAGGGTGGAAGAACATCAGATTAAACATGTTCCCTGAAAAGCATGGCTCTTCAAATGCCTTCATATTCTAAATATGACATAAAATACGTAAAAATCGGGGGGTAGGTTTTTTTCGCCATGTGCTCGTGTAGTCCCATATACATCATTCTGTGTACAGTGCTTGTAACTTTGCCAAGCTTTGGCCAAATGTCTCATCATTTTGATGATTCCAGAACCTTGCAATACACACGAATACTTATATACTAGATGATCAACCTTTCTGATAGATTCCACACCGTTTCTTTCACAATGCAATCACATGACCAGAACTCAACTTTATCTTTAAGACTGGCAGAATTTATTGCATGCGCCTGCCACATAATAACTAACAATATCGTGAATAGATGGTTCCTGCAATTTATATGATAATCGTTCATAAAATATAAGTCTGCATCAATTCCCTTAGGCCTACTCAGTGTGAAATCGTATATTATCATACGAAATGCCCTTTTGAAGATATTGTTCAGTATGCAAAGATTGAAATGAACATTAAATATGAAAATTGGATGCATGATTGTGACTACACCTCACGGTCTGCATGACAACAAAGAAGGTCTATGAGTCATAACCAAAATAATCGTCTTCATTCATAATTAACTAGACGGCCATGTGAATTAGGGGCGAGTCCAGATTTTGTTTAAGCGGGACAAAATATATAAGGGCCGTAATTATTTGATGTACCTTTTACTCCGAAATTTCTCTGACAGGCAAATTATTAAAAAAAGGAAGTGGGGATTGTGTCAAAATGAGGGGGGATTAAGGTGAATTATTGGGCTAAAAGGGGAGGGCACAGGCTGGTTGCTCCACCCCCCCCCCCCTTAATCCGTCGTCAGGGATGCGAAAATCGAATTATTCCACGGCCTGGCCTCAGTCAGTCAGACCACAAGCTTGAATCGTACATTACTGAATGTGTTTCCATTCTACATATGCAATTATGACCATGCTAATGCGATAAGCATCGTGTGCGACTATCTCCTGCTTTTATTGTGTATTCCATGATTTCCATAATTCGAATCTCGTGTTGGTCAATTTTACATCAAATTCTCATCACTTACTGTCATTATACATTATTATGAATAGTGGAATATTAAACATTTCACAATATACATTCATGTTCAAGGAGATTAACTATCAAACATGAACATATCCAAGTATCCATTATATACCTTGGTGTCACTACCAAGTATGAAATTATCATAATCATTATATTAACATGTCAAATGATAAAATCAATTTTAATAAGACAGCGGAGGAGGAAACGCATTGAATGGACGTATACACTTCACCAAGGGGGATGGGGGGGGGGGGGGGTTGGGGGGTCGTTGGGACCGACGCCCCGACTTCACTGAATTCTGATTGCTTAAAAACCTAAATTATAATACCAAATACATTCAAATTCAAATTCAAATTCAATTTATTTCCACTTTAAAAACATTTACAATTCAAATCAATAATTAAACCGATTCCCAATGAATACAAAATAAAGATAAATGATAGTTCATTGCAACACATGTCACGGAACCAATGTCTATACATATAATTATGTGTATAATAATTATCTTCTTCACCCTTTAATGAATCTAGGTGAATCGTATACAAAATAATGATAGTCGTAACAAATATAATATAACAGCTAGACAATACCATATTATTTTTATTGATCGGGTTATGAGGGCCAGACACAACACAGGTTTTCTGCGAACACGACCATGATAAGCGTTGCTCTTGTCAAAAATCAATGAAAATGTTGTGATGTAGATAATCTCTCAACACTGGCGATTTAACCGGTAGACCAAAATTAGCATCAGCTGTTTATCCGCAGATGTGTATAGATGATATTTGTAATTAGAGTGTATAGTACAATAAATGCAGCCTAGCTGAGCCTTGGGTTACACACTCAAACAAAGCAAAACTAAAACAAGCATGTTACATTTGTCCATAAAAACTAATTCTTTGATATGGGATATGAAAAAAGAAAGCGTGTGATATCTGTTTTGTCTCTTCGTCTTCTTTAACAAAAACTGTTATTAATGGAACATGTGCGACCAGTGGAGTAGCTTTTGAGAGCGCAGGGGCATATACCCCACATTAGAGAGGCAAGAGAGAAAATTTGAGAGGAAAATAAAAGGGAAATAAAAAGGTAAGACCCCTTCCCCCATATTATTGTCTGATTCTTCCTGTTTTGACCAAGTGACCCCCCCCCCCCCCGTGATTCAATCCACGCTACGCCATTAGGGGCATGGAGATGGGCACTGTAAATAACGAATAGATCTTATATAACTATTGCTGAATTAAATGCTCAGGAGTATATAAACATAATAATAGAAACAAATGAGATTGGATAACGGATCACTATATGCTGCCTTGCAGCGTCTTTTCATAATTTTTACAATATTGTGTAGAGCCGGTTTCCTTGTAAATTACATCTTTTCTTAGCATCAGCATGCCGCTGAGAAAAAAAATCAACAATTCATTCCAAATAAGCTTTTGATATATTTTCCGCCCCTAACACACTACCACGTCGCAGGTATTAGGCCCTTGATATTCTCAGCACCATCGGCCCTTAATTATAATGGCACATGTCATAGAGAATTAATTTAGTGCAATCACATGCAAGAACGGTCCTGTTTTTAGTCTTTGAGGCGTCAGATCGAGCCAAGAACCGTTTCTATTCCCAGTCACTTTCCGCTTCGTGTTATAAGACTCCCACACGATACTCGGCTAAATATAGGATGAATAATTCTGATATATCGTTCCAAAATGTACCCAACTCGTTTAGTATTCATGCACTTGTTCACGGTCAAACCGTACAGTGATCTGTAAATCCATTTGATCAGGGCATTTTGACTAAAGACAACAAAAAACTATAACTATTCAACTGAATTTAACTTTCTTCTCTTCATTCCTTTTATTTATCTCCTTCATATACGAGAACGGGAAAATATCGCAAGGGGCTGGCCGCTTGCGTCTCTTGCCCGAATATTGAACTTTAATAATTGCAATGGCATTATGCACTAGTTCACGTTAGGCGGAATATACACCAATATAATGATATTCCATTGATCTATCTCTTTCTGTGAATGGCCATGCAATCATTTCGAAGCATCACCCCCGACTTCAAGTAGACTAGTATGTTGTGCTTAGACGACTATCATCACCATCACCCCTCCCCCCTTCCTAATAAAAAAGAGAGTTGCTTCACAAAATGAGATACGAGATTGAGCGACCACCATCACCACAACCGCCCCATCAAAATTGATACAAAAATAAGATGTGAATATAAGACCACACCACCACCACCACCAACACCCCCCCCCCCCCCCCCATTCATAAAAAAGAGATGTTGACATGAAAATGAGATGGAAATATGACAAATATCGGATAACCACCATCACAGGCGCAGGTGCAATCACCAGCACAAACACCCCACCCCCTCATAAAAATAAGATGACTCTTCGGCGACCAGCACAATCACACCCCATCCCCCCCCCCCCAACAACAACAACAAAAAGAAAAGAAGAAGAGAGGAGTAGTAAAGGATACTTACAAATGCCCCAGCTGTAATTTCAGAAGGTGCATCTTCTTCCGAGATGGGGGAAATTTGTCCTTCTGTCCCGCCCCCTCCCCCACCACCAGACGGCTTCGCACACACAGACGATAACTGCAATATTCCAGCGAATGTGGATAATGTCAGAACTAAACAAACCGCGTAAATCCTCCTCAAACAAATTTGACATATATTTTGTAACCTCATCTTGCAGTTGTGTTGTCTTTTTTGTTCTGGTCCTTAGGATAGTGCTGTAAATTATATACCAGATTAGATCCGCTACTAGTATTCGATTGACGGCGTATACATTTCACGTGTATAGTACTCGCCTATCTCTACCATGACTGCCTCTAAAAGTGATGCCCAGCTTCAGCATGCCTACGAGGTTACGGGCATCCTTTTACATCTGTCTGTCAATATCCAAGCCGATTCACTCGCTGTGGTACGATACAAAATAAATCCAAGAGATTTTGGAAGAAATATCGTCCTCCCATCCGCTTTATCGACGCTCCGATTCTTCAAATTATATCCAAGAGGTGTGGATCTTGTTGCGACGGCTATTCCTTCAGTACATTCACAAAATTAATGTCAGCCTTGGACATCGGCTTCCATTCACTCGCTGTCCCTTTTCTGTCGCCTCTCGCTGTGATACCGGTCATACGCACAGCAACGAATAGCCCACCAAATGCTTTCCCATATTTCGCCGGTTCGCGAGCAGTGCTAATTGCTTCCCCAGTCGCCAACTACCTCCTCCAGCTATTTCTCTAGTGAAACCGCACACAAGCATACTAGAATACCGGAGCAGACGACATCGCGCGTAGATTTTGTGATGCGCGCGCGTTCCACGTAAGGCATGACGACCACAGCAGCAATGCCCATCAATAATTCATGAATGGCTGCACCAGTAAGAACTTCATATTTTGCAACCGGATATGTTTCTGGTTCTATTCTTGGATACTAACGAAAACTAGCTCATGGCCGAGCTTGGACGTGATGAAGAAGGTCAAGTAAATCGTCCTGAATAAATAACTAACGATCAAAACGAAGCTTATCCTATTTGTAGGACATTTACCTTGGCATGCGTTTATCTTCTGGCATTATTTATCGTCTATCTCTTTGCCAAGTAAGATTGTATCATCACATATTGATTACTATATCTCTCTCGCCTTAATTTATTTTGTTTTGATCCATATTTTTTTGTTGTATTTTCGTATTTCTTTTTCTGTTTTCTTACATCTCCATTCCTCTTCCTCTCTCTCTTTATTTTCTCTCTCCCTCCTTGTCCTCTATATTATGCCCCCTTCTCTCTCTCTCTCTCTCTCTCTCTCTCGCTCTCGCTCTCTATGTCTCTGTCTCTCTGTCTCTCTGTCTCTCTGTCTCTCTTACTCTGTATGTATGGCTCTCTCTCTCTCTCTCTCTCTCTCCCTATCTCATCTACATTTAATTATTATTTATGGAGGTTATACAATGACGAGAGCACAAGGGTTCGTGATTCAGTCAAATCCAGTGAGGGGCACTGTGTCGCCCCTAAATGATCACCCCCTCCCCTCCAATATTTAATAGCGACCTAACACACCATAGGAAGTAATGCATTATTAATATTATCAACAGTTGTGTGCAACTCATTTTCACGTGCTTCTGATCGAGCTACCAATAACAATGACCCGTAATGAACATGGAAGGAAGTTCAATACACGAGCATCCGTTTTCTCTCGGTAGTGTCTTCCTATATTTCTGGAAAATTAATGCTTGAGCATTAATCACTTTCCAACATAAGCTTCCAAATATTGTCTTGAATTATGATCTGTCCGAGAAAAATTATCCTAAGGGATCACAAAAACATTAGTGTGACACTATTAAACATTATAATGTCATATTACGTGAGCATTTAATTGTAACATATTATAATATCTTACATTATATAATATTACATTATATAAAATTATATTGTATTATGTTATGTTATGTTATATATGGCATGACATTACAAAATATGATATAATATCATATAAATATATTGATATATCATATTTATAATAAGTTAATATATACATTTATTAAATTGATATAATTTGCCATTGTTTACAATATTGTCTCAGTACTTCATCAACGAGAGTGAACAATTATAATTTCATTTTCCATTTCTTATACTACACCATTATTATCACCATGACAACGCTTCTGAGCAATACACCTGTTAGATGCTAAAAACAGATATTTACCCTTCACTGATGTGATTTTCAATGTGATAATGCTTATGTTGATAGCGATGAGGGCCATCGACCTTTGTGGATTTATTTTTGTTCATAACTTCTGTACATTTGATACAATAATTAGGCCTGTAACTATGGCTACCGTATACCTGGTTGAAAGATGTCTGTATCCCTCGCTGACATTCGAGATTTGAGGTTTCGACTGAGTCATTCTTGTTTCTTTATCAAATCTAGTTCTGCTTTTTGTCAGTATTACTATTTATCGTTTTGTAAACTTATTCTTATTTATTCAGTTCTCTAATTACAACTTCCTTTTGTTTGTCTGCCTGTTCTCCTTTTAGTCCCATCCTCCACGTGACTTGCCCTTCTCTTGTGGAATATCGAGCAGAGGTTTAAAATGGCGTACGTCCCACCCCTAGTCCCCTACCCCCCCCCCCCTCCCCACTGCTTATGCCTAACTGTATAAAGTGCATTACAAAAATATGAGTATACTAATCTTGTTATTATGTTAATTAGTCTACAATGGGGCATGCTCAGATACACAATGTACCACCCCCCCCCCCCCCCTCCCCCCATACCTGGAGACGAGGAGTCCGCCCCTCTTTCTTTTCATTTCTGGATACGCCCCTGCTGCTCTGACGTATTATGTACGTGATACACAAATCACGTTTACTCAAATTTGTTGCCTCGTCACCCATGGCTGAGGTTGTTTTGTTGTTCAAACACATGACGGCAATATATTTATTTGTCGACTACATAATCAGTTCAGGTAAGATTCAAGACAAAATTTGTAAACATTCTGTGACGTATATAGTGAGGCCCTAATGAGAAGTATTACACTGCAAAGGATTTAGATGAAATGACAATGACAGAGGAAGCGGAAATATAAACTTATAGGTGCCTATAAACGTGAATATCTTTACGATAAAATGTCAATTATCCCTTCCTTTCTTAGTTATTATTTAAAAAACGAGACCAATTAACGTGACCCCCCCCCCCCCCCCCCCCCCCCTCCATTTCATCGGTTATTTGTTATTGTTATTTCGGAGAGCTTTATACATGTGCTTTTTTCAAGTCAAAACAAAATATACTGTGGCATTTGATGACTGTGCCTTGGAAAAGTTATAAAACAGTGTATCAAAATGCATCCCTCTTTCAGACTTCAGTGTGCTTTATCTGTTCAGATCAATGATAATGTACTCTATTGTAAAAATATCTCGTTATTGATATTCTCATATAGCTTTGTTTTCCCCCTGTTCTAGGAGGTCATATTTCAAATCGAGTGCCTATGGTGCCTGAAAAGCGTTGCAAATCTTTTTGACGGCAAACAATATGATCCTTATGTTCCTCCCGAATACTTTCGGTGTCGAATAGAACACTTCTTTGTTTATAATGTCAAGACGCATTTATCAATGGCCCCCATTTTTATGGACTTCCCCTGTGGTAAAATAGATGTTGTCCTTGCCCGCACTTGATCGCCCAATCCCTGGGTAGGTCAACTAGGGTCAAACTGTTTTGGCGAGGTATATTCCCAAATCGTTGACTTGTGACTCATCCGCGAGTACTGAAATAGAGGTGGTCTGTGGTTTTTGTTTAAAAAAGTAAAATTGGAAAAGTGTCAAGGGGACGGGTTGAAAATAATTACAAGGACAAGTACTTTGAGGAAGACGTATAGAAAATGTGAAAAGCAAGAGAATGTAGGGGAAGAAGAAGAAGGAGAAGAAGGAGAAGAAGAAGAAGAAGAAGAAGAAGAAGAAGAAGAAGAAGAAGAAGAAGAAGAAGAGAGAGAGAAGAAGAAGGAGAAGAAGAAGAAGAAGAAGAAGAAGAAGAAGAAGAAGAAGCGGAGGAGGAGGAGGAGGAGGGAGAATAAGGAAAAGATGAGGAAGCAGAAAAAGAACAAGAAGAGGAGGAAGAAGAGGAAGATGAAGAAGAATGGAAGAAGAGTACAGTTACTGTAGTAAAGAAGGATAAGTAGGAAATAAGAAGAGAAAGAGAAAAAAGCGAAGAAAAAGAAGAATGAGATTGAGACAAATAGAGAGAAAAAACAAGAAAGAGGGCAAGATTAAGGACAAGTAGAAGAAGAAGAAGAAGAAGAAGAAGAAGAAGAAGAAGAAGAAGAAGAAGAAGAAGAAGGAGGAGGAGGAGGGGGAGGAGAAGATGAAGAAGAAGAAGGAGAAGAAGGAGGAGGATGAGGAGGGAGAATACGAAGAAGATGAGGAAGCAGAAAAAGAACAAGAAGAGGAGGAAGAAGAGGAAAATGAAGAAGAATGGAAAAGGAGTATATTATAGTGCTGCGCGAAAAGAAGGATAAATGGGAAATAAGAAGAGAAAGAGAAAAAGGCGAAGAAAAAGAAGAATGAGAATTGAGACAAATAGAGAGGAAAAACAAGAAAGAGGGCAAGATTAAGGACAAGTAGAAGACAAATAAAGGGAAGGAGTAGAGGTGGAAATAAGTAAAAAGAACAGATAAGACCACCTTGCCCTTAAAAAAATAAAAGAACAAATATCTTGATAAAAATATAGAAACAGAGTTAGAGACTAGGGGAAGAGAAGGACATGAAGAGTGGGGAGAAAAGAAGATGATAAATGATAGAGAAAATAATAAATAGGAGGGGAGAACAATAAGCTCACAAGACGAGAAGACGAGATCTAAAAGTCCCTAAGGTGATTCATTGGCGGATCATGGGGGGGGGCGGAGCACAACCCCCATAAAACGTGGGCACAACCGACCCTTGACCTTTCACAAATGAAGATTTCGAATACAGGATTTATTATTTTGTTCTTTTGGGGGTCAGTATAAAAAAATTGTTCTTCACTACTTATACAGTATTTACAAATAATTGGAGGTCGCTCAAGTGTAACACAATACATAGCATAGGACAAATAAATATCAGAACATCAATCGTAAACAAATTATAAAAGATCAATATAACAGGAATGCAGGCAGCCAAAAAGAAGTCGTATTTCAAACCTCCATTTAAGAAAATGAGTTGCAAGTTCGTGATTTTTTTTTTAACGGTTATTAAGATCTTAAGAGACATCAAGGTTAGCTTTAATACCTTTAAAACTGAGGGGTCTTTTTGGGAATTTCCACATTATCGAAACATTTTATGACATTATAATTTTTGTGCTTAATAACCCTTATACCTTGCCCAAAAAGGTTTAACAACATTACAATTTTATTTATTTTTAAATGTTTGGAGGTTTCAGGGGCAGTTTTTGCGAAAGGAACAACCAGGAGAGCCTTTTCTTCTTTTATTTTCATACAAAAAAAAATCATTCAAATCTAACTTTATGAAATTAATTTTCGGTCTGGTGTTTGTTTGTGTCGGCGACACGCTGCACCTGTCCCTGCATTGAGTGATTGAAGCGCGTAATGTCAGTCTGTATCGTTTAGAATGAGCGAAGCGTACCAGTATATGACTGGAATATCAATTCATTTACGGAAATGATTTTTGAATCGATTTCCCATGCTATCAAAAAAAAGGGGGGGATTAATGTAAAAGAAAGATCACCTCTCCATACAAAATTTAATGATCAATGTTTCTTTTTGTCTTTTGGAAGGTGAGGTGGGGTGGGGTGGGGCATGGAGAGATTTGGTATTCCATTTTGAAAGGGATATGAAGATGAACTAATGTTTTGAACAATTGAACAAAACATAGTCAGAAGAGCAGGTAAGAATTTTACTAGAAGGAGGGGGTTGTGGCGAAATGGGATCGTCGCCTGACTCTCGTGACTTTTGAGATACGTATGGGTTCCATACCAGCGCTGATCGAGCGCAAACCCAGAAAAATGCAGAAATGATTGTCGACGCGTTGTGTGTAAACGAGCCCCTCCTCTCTCCTCTGTTCTCGATGCAGACTTGGGTTTAGGGGAAATGCTTAGTTCATCGGGCACTAGAGGTGAACATAAGCAGAAAGAAAGATAAGAAAAAAATTAAAAATATTACAGAACAAATATCTTAATAAAATATAGAAAAGGAGTTGTAACGCTACACTTCTTGCAAAGAGTAGGATGTAATCCCAGTGTGTGTTTGCTTTCACAACATTATATACTTGTAGTCTACATACAAATCTTCGGGATAGGTTGGATATTTCTTAGGAAATTTACTTTGAAAAAGAAAATAAGAAGAAGAAGAAGATGAAGAAGAAAACGAAGAAGAAGAAACAAAAAAAAGAAAATCCCTGGGTCTAATTACAGCTGCTTTTGGTGCACTAGTGCGGCTCTATGTATATGGCGATTTGTAATAAAGGATTTTGATTATGCTCCCTATATATAGACCTAATTTCGTGTTTCTCCGTACTTCTTCACATCATTGATCTGCAATGGCTAATAAGTTATTTTTTCTCTGGGATCATGTTTCTTACACTTTTCCCAGCCTCTAAAATCATACCATAATGATCATAGTTTCTCATTGTTCAATAAAAACTTTGATACAAACCCTTGAGATTTTCACCTTAAATGTTCTCATGTGCTGTTTAGGGTCATTACTTTGAAGAATGAAATTGTCCAACCGGATATCTATTTTTATCACAGATCTCTGTATAGTCTATAAATAGACTCATGCCACGCCCACGATGTTTTGATGTGAAATGTTTACTTTCTCGCTTTGGTCGAGAGAGGGCCAAAAAACAAGATGGCGACACGCAGTGACTAATTTTTCCACCCGAGAGAAAACCTTCAAGAGTCACTCAAAAGCCGCTAATTCTACACTCCAATATCCAAATCACGCGACTTGCATCATACATCGATTGTTGGCCGATTTTTATCAAGATTTGTTCCATGAATGATGGCAGATGGTCGTAAATTCGAGCCCCACTGCTGGCAAGAAGTGACCATCGACTCTGGCCCATATGAAACAGTGCACCGCTGGAGACAGATGCCCGAGTGCGACGAGTTTGTTGGTGCAAGGTGCGATATGATACCGCGCTATCTAGGCCTAGGGCCAAGGCGTCCATGCATGTGCCATGCATGTCTTGTTGAAAAAGAAGGGGGGGGGGGGGGGTCACTTTATTTTCAAAGGCTAAGAGTAAGAGTCAGTAGATTAATTGTTTAACTTGGCTTCATAGCTAATAAATTATTGAGATCAGGACAGGAGTAGACTAGATCTAGAGTATGTACGTAGATCTAGACGGTAGACCAGTGAGACTGAGACTGAGACTGAGACCCCGTTCTCACTCGCTTTGAAAGTGGTCTTAGTTAGACCGCTCCAGAGGAACGGGTCTTGAGGAACGGTTTGCGAGCGTTCACACTCCGAGCAGTTTTTTATGGCTCAAACCGCTCCACGAGTCAAAGTGGTCTTGTTGCTAATATGGCAGCTCAGGTCAGCAGATCAATTTTTTCGCGCGCGGAATACAAACCGTATGTACCGTACTACATGTTTCGCACGGAACGTCACTACTAGCTCACTTCCGTTTAAAGTACGCTTCCGTTCACATTGCACGTTAGAGCGGTCCAAACCGCTCTTAATAAGACCCGTTCCTCAAGACCACCTCGGAAGGTGGTCTTCTGGAGCGGTCCAGAAGTCCACTTCCTTGACCACTTTGACCGTTCTCACTCACCTAAGAACCGCTCCTGAGGAACGGGTCTTAGTTAGACCGCTCCAACGAAGTGAATGAGAACGGGGTCTGAGAGAGCGACTTGCAAAACTGCGTTAGCCATGGCAATAGGGTGCAATTTTTTCACTGACACAAAAATGATTGGGTCTATGATTATAGGAGCTTATAGCCTTACTCAATACTAACTACTCTAGGTGATGATGTGAAATGTGATATTGATATCACTTATCCTTAGTTAAGGGCTTAATTGGCACCCACACTTCTGTGTAAAGAGTGATGTACATAAATGTGGTCGCAATTGCCCAATTCCTGCAAAAGGCAATATTTATATTACCAAAACGCTAACCTCTCACATGAGTTCAGGATGTTGGTTCTGCGAGAAACGCAAATGCACATGTTGTACACTAAAATATCTTTTTTGCATTGCCAAATTGGTATTTAACTGTAATAGCGATTAGTTCAAAAATGTATAATTAGTCTTTTTTCACACCTCATTTGAACACAGGAGGAGCAAGCACACCGTTGTGGCATACAACGATGCTGTCTATGTATTTGGAGGAGATAATGGGTAATTATTCTTCTTCTGTTTCAGTACATATGTGTTATAGAATTAACATGCTTTTCAATGGAATAGTCAAGAAGTTATACTTATGAAGGTTTCGAGAAACGGGCCCCAGGCCACCATGTTGTCGGTGTATCTTCGTACTTTAATGGACCTCTATAGATACATGTACATGTAGACGGGCTGGCTATGCCAATAATTGAGCCAATTATTGAAAGCAACGAAATATGATTCCATTAAAGATCTTTGCCAATATTTGTTCATATCGAGACCTGTCAAGAAAATAAGCCATTGACATACAATCCAAATTAAAAAATTCACATTATGCATTCATAAGTAGAATTTACATTAAGAACAATTCCATGAATGACAGACAGTAGCTTTACTACATGTAACATTTCAAATGTGTTTGGTTAGTCTACATGTATGGGCCCAGACATTGCGTTTCATATGCTCGAAGGTACCTTGCTCAATTAGTATAAATACTATTTTCTGGTTCGTTTTATCCTTTTATATTATTGTATGTAATTGTTTTTAATAAACCTATTGTGATGTGTTTATTATTTGATAATAAATTTAAAGTTCAAATTCAAGTCATAAATGTATGTACGACTTGTTGTTGATACAACCTGCATATTTCTGGCTGATCGGTGTGTATAAAGAATTAATAAATATATTTATGCCCATGTTCATGTTCTTGCTTTACTCTATTGATACCATTTATAGGAGGAAAAACATGCTGAATGATGTTCTGAGGTTTGACGTCAATGATAGCTCATGGGGAAGGTTAGTATTTTATTTATAAAAAAACAAAACAAGAACCCTTTCTCCATACATCTAGCTTTGGACTCTCCCAGATTTGTCAGAAGTGAATAATGAAATAGATGAATTATATATCAACCTAAAGCTTATAAGCCCAGTATCCCCCAAGTTATAACAGACTAAGTATGGAATTGTATTAAATCCTCACCATTGTAACCATTATCCCCCCACCCCTCTATGGTACTTTTACGTTTCAATAATATAAATATTTAGTCATACACATGTTATAGAAGAAAATTATTTCATATAACGTAATCCACCAGCCTACTACAGATATGGTCAGAGTTCATTGTGTGGTACTCTCTGTGGTACTGAGAGACAATCGGAGAGAAAGAGATTGGTACACTTTCTTAAACCTATAATTTCCTTTTCAGGGCATTTACCACTGGAAGTCCACCAGCACCGAGGTATCACCATTCTGCAGTCGTTCACAATGGCAGTATGTTCATTTTTGGTAAGTACACTTTTATAATCTCTATGTACATTTCTCATTTTTATATTCCAAATCTGTCAAAACATGTTTATATACAAGTTCTGTTCTTTTCAATTAAAATAGATAGCTTACATGTACTTTAATATTATGAGATACAATCAAACATCAACAAAGTGTTCAGTTTTGTGGTGTTTATGAAACTGAAGGGAAAGTCTAAGGTCACTTTAAATAATTCTCCTCTCTCTCTCTTCTGTGTCTCCCTCACACCCAGTCTCTCTCATCCTCTATCCATATCCTCAGCCCCCCCCCCCTCTCTCTCTCTCTCTCTTCTGTATCTTATGTCATCTCCCCCCCCCCCCTTCTCTCTCCCTTCCTCTCTCTTCTGCATGTATATCATCTGTAATCTTTCTCTCCCTTTCATTTCCATCTCTCTCTATATATATCTTCCTCTCTCTCTCTCTCTCTCTCTCTCCCTCTTCCTCTTCTATATCCTCTGTCTCCCACCCTCTTTTCTAAGTTCTATATAATATTTGATCTTTCCCTCACTCCCCTTTCCATCTCTCTCTCTCTCTCTCTTTATCTCTCATTCTCTCTCTAAAAAAACAAAAGCCTATTTCAACACCCACAAGAGTTATCTCAGCTTGGAATTAAAACGAGACTGTCCTACTCTGTCAGCATCTCATTAGGTCACTGATTCCATCATCGTCAAGATTCTCTCCTATAGGGAGTAGAACAAAGGTGCTAGCACCAGATTAATCACCCATGCACAATTTCCTTGTTAAGATATTCCTCCTGGTAACTTATCTTCTTCTGTACAGTCTACTTCTGCTTCCACCTTTCAATTATTTTGCAAGAACTATGCTGTTAAAGGAGCTACACAAAGAAAATTCACTAACAACTCATAATTAGAACAAATTACATATGGATGGAAAGATTTTCTCTCGAAAAACACGAACAATTTGCTGAGAAATCATATAGATATCATGGAAAGGCGTAAAATGCAATTTTTCAAGATCCTCCTTAGACCCCCGAACACCCCTGAACGTAAAGTCAAACACACAAGCGTAGCGAGCTCTGAATAGTGACGTCACACACTGGACGAACAGCTCAGTGCGGTGTAGCAGTATGCAGCTAGCCAGCCGTGTCCTGTATGTGACGTCACAAATATTGACGCTCTACAAAGGACCGCTGAAGGCAGAAAATCTGGATCTCAAAACTAACATTTTTGAGAGTTGATTACTGCGGGCCCCAAACATATTTTGAAGAGAAGAGTTGTTGTATTTGATCGGCAAGGCTTCCCCTTCGCAATGATATGAGTTTTGCATCAATTCAAAACACTTTTGATTCTTCGTGTGGCTACATTAAAGCTTATTGATCAATGTTTATTTCCCAAAAGATCAATACAAATTCTACTCACACTACTGTGCAAATGTTAAGCCCTAAAATAATGTCTGTGTATCTCAATAACTACCTGTAGATTACCTGGAAATTTCATTCTATTGTCACCCTTCAAATAGTCTTGCTCTGGCAAGAGTTAGACTAATGATGGACCACATACATATAGTATTACTTCACTTTACCTTTGTGTGTGTGTGTGCATACTGTATGCTGTCCCTAGGAGTTGCGATACCCCCAAAATGTACCACTCCCCAGTCTCCACAAATTCATCCTCTCTCCCTCCCCTCAAAAAAATAAATATATATATATATTTTGTGTGTATACACATCTAGTGTAAGAGTTGGCATGCTTTTCATTACAATGTATTCTGCATGTGGACTATATATTATCAAAAATATACACTGTACCGGGTATGCATAAAGTTATCATTGCCAGTGTTACAGTGCCAGAGGTACGATCAAGCCTATTACGTGACTTTACGTCCCTCTGATTTCCATTCACTCAAAATAGATCATGCCTATAAGGCATTTGTGAAAAAAAGAGACCAAATTTTCTGGGGAAAAAACTGAGCCTGATATAGGGTGTAGAAAGTATGTGTGCTTCCTATGCCTTAAGCATGTTCTTGATTTTTGACAAGGCGATGCTAGATTTAATGTCATTTTTTACTTCTTATTTCAAGTTTTTTGGTTATGACGAGTGCTCTTTTCACTTTTCAAAAGATACTTTTTGTGGTTGATTTGTTAAATTCTACTGTAACCTAGCATGTTAATTTTTGGTTCATATAGTGTACCAACTACCGAGTACTGTGAATAAATTTCTTTCCTGTATACTGTCATACTGTGTGTATGTGTACTCAAAGTAATGTTTAATGCTTTATTTCAAGTATTATGTTTATATTTTGCTCTCTATCAATATCAAAAATTGGTCAAGATGTAATATTACACTCTTCTTGTTTGGAGTTGCGTTGTTTTCTGATGTTGATTTTGATATGAAATTACAAACACCTAATCCTTACTTCACATCATCAGAGGATTTATCCTCTTTTAAACATCACCTTTTCAGCCATTCACAGAATAGGTGACGTTTAAATAATGATAATAATAATAGTTGATTCTGGTGTAGCGCTCATGTCTTGACAGACTTGACACTCCTGGCGCTCCCGATTATTACCCTGGCTTTAGCATGGCTGCCATAACAGCGCTTTTGAATTTCAAGGAATTAATTCCTGCCAGGTACCCATTTACATCACCTGCGTCGAATGTGGCAAATGTAGAGGATAAGGATGTGCTCCCTAAAAAGGTCAGACCGTACATGTAGTAACCTTTATTAAGTCCATTCAAATAGAGTCTATATGTAGAAGAGCTGCAACAACCCATCACATGAATATCATTCCGTATTCAATACCATGCAACAATTGTATTCGAGTGCAATGTTCTGAATAAAAAGAGCTAGAGGGCATTTTTAAAGAAATGGGACATCTACATGTATCTTGTAACTCTTAAATCTAAAAAGAGGTCTGCCTAATAGACAACCTCATTATGCCATTAGTGACAGAGAGCTTTAGAATTCAACTTGATTTATCTATTACACAAATCCAGCCCCTCCTGAAGGGATTACCTGAATTAATCCTCGTCTAAAATCAAATTTCCTCAATTGGAGAAAAAATTAAGAAAAGCTAGAAATAGTTTAGATGTGACCATTGGTCATCCTCGTTTTTATTTGTTTAGGTCAACAAACTTAGAATATGTTGTGGCATCATCATCAAAAACTCAACCTGCATGAGGTTACGTTTTTAAATTGTTTATTTATATAATTTTCAAAGTATAAGTTCTTATTCAATGAAACTTAAACTTAAAAGTTATCAAGTATCACCAATCATGTGATTAGTCTTTTACACATGTAGGTGACAAAGTCAAGGTCAAATGTCATTTCAGGTTTGCAAACTTAGACTTTGTTGTGGCATCAACATCAAGATTTTGAATTTTTAGCATAATTTCAAAACTGTTTGTTCAAATTCCATGAAACCTGTACCCAAGGGTTATCAAGTATCACAAATCATATGACACAAATTCCAGGTCACAAATTTAAGGTCAAAGGTCATTTAGGTCAGTAGACTTTGATTATGTTTTCACAACTTACATACATGTTTTGTTATAGTAAATAATTCTTCTGATGATTCTAAGTCAATATTCATTTCAAAATGCTGATTATATTCTGATCTCATTTTGTTTGCTTGCGTATGGGCCACCCTGCCTGTAAATAATGTCCCAACCTCAATGTTTCATCATATCAAATTGCGTAATGCAGGCGAGACCGCCGAGAGCATTTCCCTTGTTAAACTTGAAATGAATTAGCTGGGTACTTTAAACATGAACACCTTACATCTAAACCCCAGTGGATGTTGGTTAGTGCACGATAATGCAGCTCACAAGGGCAAATCACCCGTCGCCCCCGTGTATCTTGAGCCTTGGTGCGTGGCTATCAGGGGAAGGGGATGATGAAGCAGAAATCATGAAGGAGGGGTTATCCTTGTTGGGATAGCTTTGAGCAATCAACGGCTGGTGTACCTTGCAAGGAAGCCAGGGAGGAAGAAAAGGTGTAACAGGTGTAATTGGAGAGCAGACATTGACAGAATTTCAAGGGCACATCAGAGAAAAATTATCTTTTGGGAAATTCATACCTGTATAGCCACGTTCGCACTGCAGCACTGTAAGATTCATTTATGTGTATTAAAAAAGGATTAGCGAGTGGAGTTGATAGAATTACCTGCCAAAAACAAAGGCTCCTATTATAAGCATAATCTATGATGTGTGTGCAGATCTATAAAGAAATATGAATTGCATTTTTGTGTTATTTTATGTCATTTTGATTTTGATGTGGCGTTCTTAAAATTGGTTTACAGCATCATGTATGAATATGAAGGGTGAAAAGTAATATGAGAAGGGATCTTCCCTTACTCAGAAATTTACTGATGAAGGAAAAAAGGAAAGGAAATTTAATTAAATTTTTCTATTTTAATATGAAATACCCTGTTGCAAATTATGACAAATATTCAACAAACATGTGTACACAAGTATTTTCTAGCAACATTAAATCTGCCTGTACAGTGGATAAGCTTTTTCTTCTTTCTTCTTTATATTGTTTTAGATTTGGCAGTGCCATTTAATAGTAGTTATACTACGTAATGCCATTTCGGGATTACGTTAAATGAGACCCCGTCAGTGCGCATGCGCTAATCAGCAATTCGTCAGTCGCGTGTTATTTTGAGCGAAAGGACACCTTTCTGGCTCTAGAAATCAGACATTATTATCCGCGCAATCCCCGAAATTCAAAGGTAAAAAACGTTATTAGTTTCATCCTTGACATTTACTGATAACTTTGAGACGCTTATTTTTATAAATCATGACCTTGTGAAGTGATATTTTAACGATAGAATTGTATTGTCTCAAATGGTTAGCAGCACCGCTGCGTATGTCCTCCGTCCGCGCATCCACCCCAGGCACCGCCTGGTAGCGCGGGAGCCACGGGCTCCGACGGAAAGAAAATCTTACCCAACTCTAGTGGCAAAGTCACAGCTGGCAAAGTCAGCGAGAGTGGGCCGGGGAAAGATAAAAGTAAACAAGTCGGACTCGGAGCCAAAGGCAATGAGCGAGACGGGAAATCAGAAAGTGAACTCGTTTTGCTTTTGGCGGTCATTAAACATCGACTGTGATTCCTCGCAGTTTTCTTTCGTTTTTATACCATAAACGACTTTTTCGCAGTTCGCCACAGTTTGCGATTGAGTTTTTATTTATTACTCCTACTTCCTTGCTTGGGAGTTTCTCCGTCATTTTCCGACTATGAAAGAGTAATTCTCGACCACCGGCGGAGAACACGGCATATGAGCATGAGTGCAGCAGGCGAGACGTCGGCACAGCCAGACGCACGCCATAGCTGCGGCCGCGGGCACGGGAGTAATGGTACCGGTACACGGCAAGTGATCGAGCCACGAACTTTTCGAAGCCCGTCGGGCTTGATTCAAAGTTTTGCTTCTAGCAAGAACTAACCCAAAAGGGGCTCAATCAAATCTGACAAAAAGGAAATCTAAGGTGACAAAGTAATCACCACAGCCTCAAAAGGCAGTTTAACCCGAGTGGGGATAGACAGGACAGACTCAATAAAAATTTAAAAATTGAACTAACTGTCTTAAGCTCTCGTGGGCAAAATCATGGAAAGTCTCTCTCAGACCATGTACGATGTATCACGGCACAGCCGGGTACTTTGCGCTCTTTTCAGAGCCTAGCTTTTGACTTATGGATACCTCAGACTTCAATGAACCTCTTGCCGGTCAAGCCTTAGTTTAAGGTTTATGATTATTGTGAGGATTTTCTGAACATGAAATTAAAGGGGGTAGAAATAGAGCTATAGTTGTACCTAAGCTCGCAGCTAAATTCACTCAATCTAGTGAGATTGGGAAACCAGTTAATAACGATTTGGTCAGTTGGGCAACCTACTTTAATTAGTACTTAATCTCACACCAGTTGGAGGGGAAACCCCTAAATGAGATTGAGGAAAATAAAATTCCTGTACCAAAAGTAGACCTCATTTTGCAGAGGGTACAGCTCTCCCTCATTATTGGTGGCTTTCGTGCGTTCACTACTTCACTTGATGCGTCTGATGACGTTATCTCCATTTCACAGCAGGATGCTTTGCCTCTGTTGAGCAATGCAAATTTTTAAACTTTAACTCCTTCGCAAGCATGTGATCATAAGACATGAACGCTTGCTTAACGCACCTCTGCTAACCCACATCGATGGTTGGGAAACAGTTATTTGGTGATCGATTTTCAAAGTTAGTAAAAAATGGCAGGAACAACTGAAGGGAACAGCAGGGGTGATGAGGCCGCAAAGTATGTTCAGCTCTAGTCAGCACAGCCTTTAATATCACCCCTATGCCAAATGTCAAGTCCAAGTACAATGATGCCGGATGGACGCTGTCCTCCAGACATCAATTTTCCAGCCGATCAAACCCCAAGGCTGGTAGTTCCAACAAGCCTTTTTAGGCAATCCAGTCCCATCAGGGGCAGACACTCCTCCAGAAGGACAGACATCAAAGCAGTGCCCCGCCTCGGCTGGGAGCAAAACGACAATTCTACAAGAAGAATTAGACAGCACCAGCCTCGAAGAGGTAGGTCAGATTCTCACTCTAAAATGTCAAGTTTTAACCTTGTTGGAGGTTGACTGAACCAATTCTATGATTATTGATGCAATTTTACATCAGATCCTTTTAATTTGGCTGCGGTGCAAGGGTACAGACTTGAATTTGACCCACAGTTCATGCCGCCCAAGATATCTAAGGCTTATTTTCAATACAAGTCCAGTGAAACAGTACAAGTTGCTTTTAGCAATGAAATTGCGAAGCTTTTTGGATAAGAATGTCATTGAAATGAGCATTCATGAAGAAGGTGAATTTATTTCAAACATTTTCACTCGCCCCATGAAGAATGGTGGGCTTGGTTTGATTTTGAACCTCTCAGACCTTATCATAAACCTTCAGTATCACCATTTCAAGATGGATGATATTTATGTAGCTACTAGCTATTTCTCTTTTTTTCTCCAAATTGTTACCTTGCTTCAGTCAACCTCCAAGATGCATTTTATTCTGTCCCCATATTTCCAAGCCACACAAAAATATTTAAAGTTAGTGTGGAAAGGGCAACTGTTTTCAGTTTTAGGCCCTACCTCATGGCCTTAGCACGGCCCCTAGACTGTTTACCAATTTTCTTAAGCATGTCCTTGCCTCTCTAAGACAAGCAGGTCATGTAATAGTTGGGTATCTTGATGATACCATAATTATTGGTAAAGACAGGGAATGTACAGAGGCAGTTATAACTGCAACTACAGATACTCTAACTAAGTTAGGTTTCCTGGTTCATCCTGAAAAGTCAGTTCTTACACCCAATGAAGGAGAATTTTTTTTTTCTTGGGTTCATGCTAAATTCAATAAACATGCATAATTCTCTACCTGAGGATAGAAGGATGATTTAGTCAAAGGCTGCACAGCTCTCTTCATGCCAATGAACCCTCTATTCGAGATGTGGCTAGAGTGATAGGGAAGTTGATCGCAACTTTTTCCCGCTGCGCAATACGGTCCCATGTTTTTCGATCCCTTGAAAGGGATAAGAATCATAAGATTGCCGCCCTGAAGAAGTATAAAGGGCATTTTGATAGACCTATGAAGCTGTCCTCTAAGGCAAAAATGAACAGCAGTAAGTTATTAAATAACTTTGGAGGCATCAAATTTTAAGATTGTGATCACATGGCCTCTGAAATTTGGAATTGGGGCATGATGAGAATTGTCTTGATAACACCTACCAGGTCGTCTTAATAATGAGGCTGACCACATGTCCCGAAAATTCAATGACAGGACTGAATGGGTGTAGGATAAGAAAGCCTTCAACAAATTGTTGACCATTTTGAGCTGCCTGAAATAGACCTTTTCGCATCCCGGCTGAATGCTCAGCTCCATAAATTTGTATCTTGGTTGCCAGAACCTGGCGCAAAAACAGTGAATGCCTTCTCAATAGATTGGGGCTATCTCAAACACCACTTTGCTTCGCATCCCTACCGGGGACGTGGCTACAATGCACCGGGGCACCGCTGGGGCTCACAGAGCCAATCCCACGGGTATAGCAGGCCAATGTCAGGATCGCAGGGTGGCCCTTTTTTAGGGTACAGACAAAGCAGGAGGGGCAGACTGCCTCCGTACACTCAGTCTCGGGCTCTGAACCAGCCACAAATGCAAGCGCCAGGTGCCCAGAGGGGTCCCACAGGCCAGCAGAGGAGGAAGTAGAACTCCCAAGACCAAGTCATGACAAGGTCATAAATCACACTCTAATCACGTTTTTAGCAAAAATAATATGACTAATGCTAGTACTAGTAGTAGTGTTCCCCAAATGGGCGGTCGACTGAGATATTTTAGGAAAATTGACAAGAGCTAACAACAGACCCTATTGTTATTAGGGCTGTCACGGGATACAAGATCGAGTTTGATGTAGAAACAATTAGAGACTTGCATGGATTAAAGGCTAAACGCTATAAACGGAGCGTCCCGGACGCTAAGCGCATTCAAGAAGAAATTACTAGCCTCCATCGTAAAAATGTTATTGAGCCCTGTGTACATGAAGAGGGTGAATTCATTTCTAATATTTTTACTACGCCAACAAAGAATGGAGGTGTACGTCTAATCCTCGATCTTTCAGAATTGAATAAACGCAGGATGTATCAGCATTTTAAGATGAATAATATCCACATTGTGCTGGATCTTGTATCCCCTGACAATTTTCTAGCCTCGGTCGACCTCGGAGATGCATATTATATAGTACCGATCCACCAAGAGGATAGAAAATACCTTCAATTTATTGTCAATAATCAATGTTGGCAATTCAAAGCACTGCCCAATGGTCTCAGTACAGCACCAAGGCTATTCACAGAATTACTAAAACCAGTTTTTTTTTCTAAGCCCAGACAAGCTGGTCACATTGTGGTAGGATATTTGGATGATACAATCCTCATTGCAGAAAATGAAGAAAAGCTCAAAGCAGCTGTTAAGGCTATACCACTGACATCCTTGCACAACTCGGGTTTATTTTCACTAGATAATGTATACTATTGTGTTGAGCACTGGATCGGATGGCCTACTGAGCTTCGAAATCTCATTTAACGTAATCCCGAAATGGCATTACGTAGTATAATTGAAAGATTAAACGAGAACTCGTTTGAGATTTAATCTCAATTATATAAGTAATAAAAATGAGGGTTTACGTCCCTCCCTTACCCTCCCTAGTGCTGGGTATTGTTATTAATTACAGTTCTCGTTATCTTTCTGCTAGGTTCAGCAGGCACATCCTCGGCTATCTACGAATATTGCTGATTAGCGCATGCGCACTGACGGGGTCTCATTTAACGTAAACCCTCATTTTTATTACTTATATAATTGAGATTAAATCTCAAACGAGTTCTCGTTTAATCTTTCAATTTAGTACCATTCTGTCCTTAACTCCTTATCAGTTTTCACCGATTTCAAACAGAAGCACATTTCCTCAAAATCAGGAAAGGGATCATAATTTATATACACAACATTCAAAAGGAAAATAAACACTTTCGTTGAGAAGGGTTGACACAATTCCACTCAGACTCTTTTAAAGATTTCCTCAGTTTCCTCTCACCTTTGTGAATAGAGTTTATCGTTTCAGATTATCAATGGTGATACAGTAAGTTTCTAATAAACTGAGGGC
Source organism: Strongylocentrotus droebachiensis (assembly GCA_035222895.1). Classification (NCBI taxonomy): domain Eukaryota; kingdom Metazoa; phylum Echinodermata; class Echinoidea; order Camarodonta; family Strongylocentrotidae; genus Strongylocentrotus; species Strongylocentrotus droebachiensis. The sequence continues at coordinate 27,100 of JAVYIG010003654.1, forward strand.
AGTGACCAGGTAATAGATATTCTAGTGTAGTAAGACCAAGAAATATGGTTGGGATTCAATGAAATTTTTCACCTCAAAGGAAATTCTTTGGCCTGACTGCAGGATGTGAACGTTGTTTTATCATAAGATCATTCAGGAACCTTGTTAAACAGTGTCATAATAAACAAATAAAAAATAAAAAATTCCATGTAAGAAGTCTGAAAGGACATGATAAGCTGTAGGATCCTGGGCCGGTATTCAATTCAATACTTAGCATAAGTAGGAAATTTGGGTACCCTTTTCTGCATAAAAGGACCCTTAAAAAATGGGTAGGGGTTTCGAGGCTTGAGCAGCACACCCCCGTCTAAAACAAATCTAAGCTCTGGGTACAGTGGGTTAGACCTGTACTCTTTCCCAAAGAGTTATGTTTTCAGTATTTAGGACATCAAATGTACAATCCACTGCACATGTTTTAATCTAGTATCAGTCCTTTGGATTCCCCTTTCTAGAAATTACTTTCAGAACTAACTTTCCTAGTACTGCCTCTCAGTCTTACAAATGTTGAAATGCAGATCTTGAGTTATTTCATTGTGCATACATGTATGTACAGTGTACATGTACACGAAGGAAAAGGAGAGAAAAATCATGTACTTTGGTCATGTTAAAAGGCACCAAAGCCTCTAGGATGTATTGGAAGGAAGAGTGGAAGGAAGTAGACCGAGAGGGAGACCCAGAATCAACTTGGAAGAGAATGTCAAGAGCTGGAGAGGACTATACTGCAAGAGTGCACCAGAATGGCAGAAGATTTAGAGTGAAATGGAGAGATGTTGCAATCAACCTCCGAACCGGGAGAAGATACTTAGATAGATAGATAGAGTACATGAAGGTCGATTTCAATTAAATTAGGAGAACAATCCAACTTCACCCAGTGACGACAGCCCTCTCTAACTGCTCTGTTGAAAGAAACAATTTGAGAGAAATAAAGCAAATATGCGCATCAGTCAATGTACAAGATAGAAGGCTTTCAATCAAGATTAGGACCGTAATTGATAGTCTAGGTAATGCCAATCTCCAATTTCATTTTCTCTTTATGTTTCCTTCAAGTCACTGTCATGTGCACTATTTATACAAGGAGGTCAGCCGATCGCTGGACAGGAAAATAAATGTTGCTTTTTATGGTCATTCAAACAAAGTTATATTGTCTCTGTTAAATCCATCTCTGCCTTTTAAGCTTTAAAAGAGAAATGATGCATGAGGTATTATATGGCCTAGGTCTGCTTTGGCTATGACAACAGCACCATAATTAGATTTAAACATGGAATTTGGAAATCTAAACATACATGTAATTATGTGAAAGGTTCATGTACCTTTTATCGGCGATACCAAATGAGTCATGAGTTCTCATTTGCATTCAGTTCATTACATTTTGGGGGCTACTAAAGCCCCGTCTTAATAAAACTTTTTTGATCTCACCTGAGCGACATGTGGATAAGAAACATTTGGGGGTTTGATCGTAAAACACAGGGTGAGCTTTAAAACACTGTCTTAATCAGCCATCCTCAAAAACCTCACCCGGGTAGGTTACCATAACAACGGCACCTGTCTCATCGCGATCAGCTGGCGCGCGCTGTGTACATGTATACACTTTTTCACGGCGATGACGTCATTTACCCGGGTAGAGTTCCGCGCGCGTCTTACATGTAATAGGCCGTTTATCAGTCACCGCGATATCAACCTGGCTCGGAAATTTTTTTTTTTTTTTTTTTACTCCCTCTTTGGGCTGATATTTCTCAGTTTTCAATGCTTTAAAATATTTTTTTTTAATTCCTTAAAGGTAAAGACCAGTATTGGTAACGCCCCAATTTCAAAAAATGAAATGGAAGCTCTCATTACCAATCATGTGAAAGAATATGTTTTGACTAATACATGATGATAAAAAATTTGCCGGGAAACCGCCTACTAATTCATATATTTGGTAAATTTATTTCTCTCATGGTCGTGTGAGAGAGATAGGGTAGTCCCATATACATCTTTCTGTGTATAGTGCTTGTAACTTTACGAAGAATGGGCCAAATTTCTTATCATTTTGATGATTCCAGAACCTTGCAGATGCTAGATGCTAGATGATCAACCTTTTCTGATCGATTCCACAACGTTTCTTTCACAATGCAATCGCATGACCATTACTGGTCTTTACCTTTAAACGCTTTTTTTTTTTAAACGGTAAAAATTAAAAAAAACTTTTTTAAAAAAGCTGACCGTAGATTTCAAAATTTTGGGGTCGGTCACAAAGGGCAATACAACATCTTTTTTTTTAGGCTTTACATGTTGAGATAATTTTATGAGGGCTTGCAAATTCATGACGGGGGCTTTAAGTGTACTCTGCTTGAGTTTGCTAGTGTAATTGAATATTCTTCTTTGCTTTCTTCTCTTTATGTATTACAGGAGGCTATACCGGAGATATCTATTCCAACTCCAATCTCCGCAACAAGAATGACCTCTTTGAATACAAGCTCTCCAATGGACAGTGGATTGAGAGGAAATTTGAGGGCAGGTAAAGAGATTGATTTGAAGGGGGTCTGCTCGCTATTTATAAGGACCACCATGAATAGTGGTTCATATGAATGGCGGTCCTTATGAATAGCGAGGTACATAGGCTATGGTTTGCTCGCTATTTATAAGGGCTGCTATTCATAAAGGATCGCTATTCATTTTGTTGCACGTTATGGATAGTGGTCCTTATGAATATTAAATGGTCCTTATGGATAGCGAGCTTAACCCGATTTGAAGAATATTGAGTGAATCGTTACATAATTTAGAGATTAAAATCTAAAATGCTTTTATTATAGATTAATATTATAAATTCAATTTTCATTTTAAAAGGATAAACTGTATTCCATTTCAATAAATTCATAAAAGTCTGCCAGCTTTCCTATCTTGAGCCAATTAAAATATATACTGTACAATATTGCTACAGAAAATAGTCTACTTTTGTTTCATAAAAAAATATCTAATTTATTTTAGGCTGAAGAAAGAATATCCATGTAGAGTTTGGTGGATTTTGAAATGCATGAAGCTTTAAAAATTGAGAGCACATATATTACCTGAATATATTGGGCATATATTACGTCATTGCCTACGAGTTAAAAATGCAATGGTAAGTAGATATTAGCCTGGGGGGGGGGGGGGGGGAGGGGGTGGACAGAATCCAGTAGTCAGCGGATTAAATCAATGCATTGTGCATTTTTTCTACTTATAAATTTGTTTTACTTATAAATATATTGAATAGATAATATCTATACAGTAGGCTTGCGGGTGCACCATGTGTGAGAGAGAGAGAGGACTGAGGAGTCCTGAAAAGGACTCTCGGTAATCTTTCTTGAGGATGTGTAGTCCTGAAAAGGACTGTTTGTGTAGTCTTGAAAAAGACTTGTTTATCTTTCTTAGCTTATAGTTCTAAGGAGAACTGTAGCGCTTGAAGAGGATGAGTGGCGGGAGTGGCTTGACGTTTCGAACAGGTTGACTATCCGTCGTCAGGAGTAGATAATATCTATTTAACATGAACCTAAATGTGAAATATATATATTATATATATGTTTTGTTTCTTTTTTTAATTTTTGTGAAGGTTACCCCCAGCTAGATCAGCACATGGAGCAGCAGTATGGCAAGATAAGCTCTGGATATTTGCTGGATATGATGGAAATGCCAGGTGAGCTTGAATATACAAAATACTTGTCTGTAATGTTTTCTTTCTGCTTCCCTTTCTTAATTATGTTGCAAATGATGCTTTTTGGTTTTTGTATCTAGCCACATGGTACAGTTACATTTTTTGTGTTGTTGTTGTTTTGGTTTCTTTAGAAAGTACACTCAGATTCTGTTAAAGATAAAGACCAGTTATGGTCATGCCATTGCATTATGAAAGAAACGTTTTGGAATCGATCAGAAAAGGTTGATCATCTAGCATAAGTATTGGTGTGTACTGCAAGGTTCTGGAATCATCAAAATGATGAGAAATTTGGCCGAGTCTTCGTAAAGTTACAAGCACTGTACACAGAAAAATGTATATGGGACTACGCACACGTGCGCGACACATGCGTTGTATCTATCACGTCCAAATAGATAAACTAATTTACCAAATATATCAATTAGTACCGGTAGGTGGTTTCCCTGCAAAATTTGTATCATCATGTATTAGTCAAAACATATTCTTTCACATGATTGGTAATAAGAGCTTCCATTTCATTTTTTGAGAGGGGGGCGTTTCCAAAACTGGTCTATAGGTATATTGATTCAGTCTGTGCAACTAGGTTAACTCTCTTCCCTCCCCCCCCCCCCCCCCCCCCCAAACAAAACAACAACAAAAATAGATGCACCTGTCCAATATTAAAAGTTAGGCATTTTTATCATTGTTTGATCGTTAATTAGGGCTTTAAATACTTTTATATATGATCTTTCATCACCTAGTGTACATGTCATCTGTTTTGGGAAGAAAGTATTGGCTTTTCTTTTTTTAAGCCAAAGCTAACAAGAAAAAAAATGCTTTGTACCAGCAATTGATCTTCTAGAAAGATGTGTTATTGGAAACATTTGCCTTCATTCGCACTGTTTCTGATTTAAAAAAACTCCCAGTCAAAACATCTTCAGAACCAACTGAAATGTCGGATTAGATCATGGTGAATTTTAACTGAAATTCCCCAAAGATTGTTAAACATGTGTATGACACAAATACAGGTCAGACGTGGTCTGATTGTTATCAGACATTATTTTTAATGTCTTTTGTTCTAATTCATGTCTGTTTTTCTTCCTCATGCATCTGTCTGAACATATCTCAATATCCGTCTGGTATTGCTACTTCCTGCACGATATGTGCTTTATTCAGAGGCAGATTGAGGGGGCACAACTGACCTACATGTATATCCCCCTCTTAAACCCAACCCACCATATATTGGTACAAAAGGTGCCCCCCCCCCCCCAACCCCATGCGTTCTTGTGCCCTGCTTTCAAAATTTAGACTCAAAATGCACCTTTTATTATGGTCAGAATTTTGTTTTCAAATTGTGTCCCTCCTTTACAGAATTCTCCGCTTTGCTCACATGTGTGATGTACAAACTTCCCTTCCTCTCCATAAATCCATCCTACAATAGACATGACTTTTCTTCCTGCCCTGCATTTTAAGAGATCATATAAACATGGAGCCGCATGATATATTTTTATAAATAAGGAAATATAAATATTAAACATATTGATGAGTAATTCCTGGACAAAAAGCTCTTTCAAGCGAGCCAAAGATTTAGAGTGGATTCAATGAAAAGCGAATATCAGATGGATTAACTTCGGAATTTCAAGTTTCCAACCTCATGCTGTTGCCAATACTAACATTTATCTTGGGCACAATACCACAAGTATTTGATGCCATAACACTGTCTTGGAAATCATGATGTTTTCAGGCGGCATTTACACACATGTATTGTACATTTTACCTTTACATTTATCTTCCAAAATTAGTAAATATAAGTAAGTTTTTCATCTTCTGAAGATACATGTAGCCTTTAATTTTGTTTAATCTCTTTCCTGATCTTCAATAGAAACTAAAGTTCTAAAGGTCACATCACTCATCATGTACTGATTTTGTGTTTGTCCCTATAAAAATACATGTATAAAGTCACATTTGTCTTTAGTAGTTGTCAATGAATTATATTATAGCATCTTATGAAGGGTTCCACATAAGGTGAACATAGGGTGCCTGGTATTCATTGACTTTCTTTAATTTGTATTTTTTTGCAAACAAGGTTGAACAAGGGAGAGCTATAAAAAATATTTAAAAATAGGCAAACAGTTAAGTTAATATAATTGTTTCAAAAATTTCAATCCATAGTGCCAATATGTAGTTTCCTAACCAAAAGTGCTGGAGCTGTTTCATGTAAAATATGTGAAGAAAGAAGAAAGAGAGGAAATTATAAAATGTTGGTAAGACATGCTCTGCAGTCTGCAACAGTGCAAGGTTCTTTGGTTTTCACAGTCATCAAGATCAATATTTGTAATAACAATTTGTATTTGTTATAATTACAGATTGAATGACATGTGGTGTGTATCTCTCAACGGAGACAGCAAGTCTTGGGAGGAGGTAAGGATCTAATATTTGTGTCCACAGAGTATCTACATGTACCTGTGACATACACTGTATACAGTCAAACCTGCTTTAGTGACCACCTGTCTACAAAGACCACATTTTTTGTTTCCCTTGAAAATGGATTCTCATTGAAACATGTACTAAAGGAACCTGTCTACCAAGACCACATTTTTTGTTTCATTTGAAAATGGTTTCTCATTGAAACATGTACTAAAGGAACCTGTCTACAAAGACCACTTTTTGTGTTTGGGCCCTTGGGCGGACGCTATAGACAGGTTTGACTGTATATCAAGATTCAAGATTCAAGATTCAAGATTATTTTATTGGTCCATGCATGCAAACATTACATAGAAATTTTGCTTCCAATGGCTTTTTTGACAGTGAAAATACAAATGATAGAAAATATAATATAACATTTAACAATAGAAAACTATGTACATAAATATGGATAACTATTTATAGTGTGCATGTGCCCCTCAATTTCCTATTGCCTACATTTAACATGCAGAGATGCCAACTAGTACGGATTTCCCGTAATTTCTACGGGAAATCGGCCAATTACGGGCGGTACGGTTTTCATACCATAAATCCCGGATTTTGCCGATTTCAAAATTAGCACTTTAAGGTTTAGCACGTACCGGTACTTTTGACTATTGCAGCGCAGCCATCCTTGAATCCATGCATAGAAATCCCATAGCGCTTCCGATCGGACAATTTGTTATCTAGCACACCCCCTTTCACAGCGCAGGTGCATACATGTGCTTCGCGAGCGGGGGCCGGGTGAAATATTTCTCTTGGCCGCGCCGCTACCGCCGGGCCAGCGCCAGGCCTTGCTACGCTAGCGCCGTGTACACTGTCGGATTTCTCACAGGCTGTCACAGCGTTTGTCGATTTTCGTCGACAATCTGAACTCATGTTGGTTGGATTTAGATATCAATCATCATGTCTTCCACTACTAAGAAGCGTGGCAAGAAGTTACAGACTTTTAAAGAAGAATACAGTAAGAAATGGAAATGCATCGTGTAACACCAATTAATGAACAGGTATGTTACTTTTATTTAACTTGTTGTGCTATCGCGCTTGCCTGCGGGAGCTGCGCTTGCCAGCGTGCAGAAAAATTTGCGTCGCGCAGAAAATTACGGATTTTGTCTCCAAATTACGGATTTTTAGCCTTATGATTACTGATTTGTGCTCTGAAAGGTTGGCATCCCTGAACATGCGTCATAAATTAAAATGTCTTATAATATAATACAGTATTTCTCGTCAGCTCCCCCCCCCCCCCCCCCCCCCATCCGCTAGCTCCCGATCCACAGATGGTTTTGGATTTTGCAGAAAATAACAGGAATAAATACATTTACTTTCATATTTCATAATTATAAATGCGAGTTATAATTACGGCAACACTTCTACAGTAAAATGAACTCTTAACGATTGAAGAAATCAAGTTAACAATTTACCGGCACAATCGTATGAATAACATGCATCATAAATTAAAATGTCTCATATCTAAATACACGTTATTTAGATTCACAGTTTGTAAAATATCAAGAGTTATTGCATGATGAAAATTATGTCGTATTAGTCCATTTGAATCCCTCATACTGCTGCTATACATGTATGTGGTGGTGAAAACCATTTCACAAAACCTGTCATCAGCGAGAAATGACTGTGTTTGTTATATTAGTTAGTGAAATCCTTCCTTCTGATTGGTTAACAGCAGATTTGTCAATGAGTTTTGTAACTTGTCATTGAAAGAAGGCTTTGTGAAACGGGTCCCAGATTGGCATAACCCACAGTGTGAGAGCGATTCCATTTATCCACCAACTAAGTTTAATAATGGGAGAAGTTACCTGGAAAAGAGGAACAAGTTCAGAGCATGTACATGTACCTGGTTGTTACAGTATGTGACTTACGCCCCTTTTAGATAGAGAAGGTTACTCAATAATTAGTTAAAGGAACTCGGACTGAGATTGCTATCATTGCTTTGTACCGTATTTGCCGACGATAAGGCCGCAACGCCGCATAGGCCGCACCCCCGATTTTGACAACAACAACAAAAAACTTTTGTCAAAGGCGGGATTTGAACTCTTGCGTACAAATGTAGTTTGAGACCGAAAACCACCGCCTTAGACCGCTCGGCTATCCCGACTCTAATGTTTTCTCCAGCAGCTTTCTCTTATGTATTGCTTCTCTTGTGTATTGCACCATAACTTTGCTCACGCGCTGAGAAGATTGAGATTGCGACATAGCTTTGCTCGCGCGATGTGAGAAGATTGAGATTGCTTTAGCTATGGCAAAAACTAAATCTAGATCTACCAGTAGAGTTTGGTTGGTAAGTTATGAATTTTATTTACGAGATTGACATGTGTTATTCTAGACAGTTATTCAAGAAATGTCCATCACCTTTCTTTGTTGTCTCATATGTACAAATTCGTTCTGTCTTTCATGGTTTTGACTTGCAATTTTTTTATTTTTGTTTACTCTTTCGCCGCAAAGGCAGCATCCCGACTTTTTGATATTTTCTCTTCCAAAAATACTGCGGCCTTTACGCCAGCAAATACGGTATGTGAAGGTCTCAAGATGTGACTTACACCCTTCTATGGCAGAGATGGTCATTAACGACATCAAGGGATGCAGGTTGACACTGCAATGTACATGTATGAAAATCTTGTAATGTGACTTATACCCGTTATACCAGAGAAAGTCACTCATCATATGGAAAAGGGCATTTTTTTAAATTGTTGTGTTCGTATGTGACAATGGACAATGGATAGATACATAACAGATTTAGACTTTGTATGTAAGTCTTCTGATGTGACTTTAATTTGTATGCCCGTTTTACCAGAGAAAGTCACTCATCACATGGAAAAGGGCATTTTGGAATTGTTGTGTTTGAAAGTGATAATGTGACTATACCTCTCTTAATCAGATATGGTCACATGTGCGATGGTTAGATACATAACATATTTGAACTCTGTATTTAAGCCTTCTGATGTGACTTATGCCCAAATTTGGCAGAGAAAGTCACTTTATGACATGAAAAGAACACAGATTAGAACTTAGTAGAATGTCTTGGTATGTGACTTAAATGCCCTTATTTGGTAGATAATGTCACTTATTACATGAAAGGAACACAGATCAGGGGGGTGTTTCACAAAGCCTAAGATCGACTTTAAGTTGGACTTAACTATGGCAGGCTGTTCATGCCACTGGTTGCTCTCACTGTTTGTCTCTGAATTATGATCTTTGGATACTATTTTTTCCTTCAATAATGAACTATCAAAAAATGGAAATTCTGTAGATTTGTAACCACGATTTATACGTCCCTTGAGAAACCAATGCCAGGAATGGTTTAGAGGAACTAGTGGCATGAACAGCCTGCCATAGTTAAGTCCAACTTAAAGTCAATCTTAGTCTTTGTGAAACACCCCCCCCCCCCCCCTGGATTTATTGGAAAGTCTTGTTATGTGATTCATGGTCTTTTGGCTTATAATGCTCCCTGTGAGATGGAAAAAAAGCGATTTAGGCGTATAATGTGAGAACATACTATGGTTGCGTTTATCTAGCAAATTTTTGGCTAGAATCAGGTTTCTCAAACGTCTTTCAGGCAAATTTAGAAGTAGATAAACGCAAAGCCTTTTTCAAACGTCTTTAGATATGGGCATATCAAAAGACGCAAAAAGGTGCGTTTTGTATGTGACATACAGCCAGAATCACGTTCCTGAGAGATCGATAAACGCAAAGCTGTTTTGTACCTCACATACAAATAGGACCACACAGGTGTTGTGTACAAGCATGTGTGTGAATTTGACCTCCGAGAAACTGTCTGCTTCCCGGGTCAAAACAGCTGGGCAGACACAAGGCCTTTATTTTGAATCGTGAAGAGTAGATAAACGCGACATCCCGCAAATCACGATCGTATAGTGGGGTATGATAGTGGGGTTCGATAGTGGGGTACGATATGTACATATCTAGTGGCAAGCCTAGATAAACGCGCTCTTTGTCTTCTGTGAGCAGGTGTGTCTTAAGCCCATTGTGAGCAGAGAAGGTATCAAACTCATGAGATGGAGAAACAGATTGATGTGTGTTGTGTCTGGCAAGAACACCTTAGGCTTGTAGACTATGTGGGGAATAAGCAGGAAAATCTCTGTCTGAACCCAATATCCTCATCATCATTCCCATCAAACTTGACCTTCTTATCTTCATCTGCTTTTTCTTTTTCTTTTTAAAGCCAAAATACAGCATTAGTAAGCCACAAAGTAGGAGAAATCTGTCTGAACCCAATACTCTCATTGTTAGTCCCATCAAACTTGACCTTCTTATCTTCATCAGCTATTTCTTCTTCATCTTAAAGCCCAAACACAGCATTAGTAAGTCAAAGAAAAGTAGCAATCCCTTCTTGCCCATCTTGCCCAATCTTAATCTAGTTCTTGTTAAGCCACAAAATATTGATTTTAAACTAAACCCAATATTTGCATATTAAGTCCATAAAAGATGGCCTTCTCATCTTCATCTGCTATTTCTTTTTTTTTAAAGGCCCAAATACAGAATTAATAAGCCACAAAATAGAAGATTTCCTTCAGGAACTAATACTCTCAGTTATCGATCCCATCAAAGTTGACCTTGTTATCTTTATCTGATATTTCTTTTTTCATCTTAAAAATCCAAATACAGAATTAGTAAGCCACAAAGTCTGCCATTGAAAGTGACCTTGTTATCTTCATCTGCTATTTCTTGATCTTAAAGCCCAAGCACAGAATTAGTAAGCCACAAGGTCTGTCTGAACCCAATACTCTCTCATTGTTAGTCCCATCACATCTGACCTTCTTATCTTCATCTGCTATTTCTTCTTCATCTTAAAGCCCAAACACAGAATTAGTAAGCCACAAAATCTGTCTGAACACAATACTCTCATTGTTAGTCCCATCAAATCTGACCTTCTTATCTGTGTCTGCTATTTCTTCTCCATCTTAAAGCCCAAACACAGCATTAGTAAGCCACAAGGGCTGTCTGAACCCAATACTCTCTTTACCAATTCCCATCAATTTTGACCATCTTATCTTCATCTGCTGTTTCATACAGAATAAGTTAGCCACAAACTGTTTAAAAATCCATTTGCTATCATTTAAGAAATTTATAAATTCAATAGATTGCTAGATTAGTGATGAATGCCATTTAAAAAATATAAATGGAATAAGCAATCAGCGGGTGCAAAAGAAAAGGGTTTTTTTTTAATAACTTGGCTAGCATGTGATTTATCTTTTGTGTTCTTAATCTTTTAGTTCTAGAATCTTTCGGCATAGCCAAATGATTTTTTTATTACATTGCTCTTCCTACCTTGTCTACAGCCCAAGTTCTGCTGTCCTTCATAGATTTATGATTTCTCCCAGATAATTAGATTGTGTATCTGAATGAAGGTTTATTATAATTATATTTAGTTCCTTGAAGCATCATGTGACTTCTACTATTCATTTCCATCGTAGCATCAACCTCCACTAACAGGTGAATCTTTAACTTTGGTCTGAAACCACCCATGTTGAGTTCTCCAGGGGCAAACTCACTCCATCACTCAACAAGACACATCTCTGATTCACCAACATGTTTCCAAACCAACATACCTCTAGCTCACATCTCACCCCCAGTTCAGACTACCCAAATTAATGGTTTAATGTTATTTAAAAAAACATGGATTTGTAAATTTCTCTGTGATGATTCCTTTTATGTGAATGTGATTCCTTTTATGTGAATGTGATTATATTTCTCGTCATTTATGCTTGTACAGCGCCTAGAGAAACGTTTGTTTATTATGCGACTATGCGCTCTATAAATACTGTATTATTAATATTATTATTGTACACATGAAAAGTGATGAATTTTCTTGTAGTCTGAAAGTCATGTAACAAAACATACACGTATTAAAGCACATTGTTTGAGCATCATTTTGAACAAAAATTTTAAAGAGAATCGGGCTCCTGTTGTCATCTGAAATATGTTGTATTGAACGTAAACCATATAACTGGGCCTCACTTATTGTGAGTGCACACCCATGATTGGCCAACTGTCATGTCAACTAACCTCTTTTGTTTAAGAAGCATTTCTCTTTACAATATTGTTATCCATTGCAGGCACCCCTTTTGCTATAAACTGATTCTTTAAATGACGTTTCTATTTACGTTTTTTGTATAAAATCCTTCTAGTCTGAATGGGCCATCGCTCCTCCATCGATCCTGAGTCATCCGGCCATTATCTAACCCATATCTCTCCCTCTCGTCTTAACCGCATCATTGTTTGTTGGTAGCCTTGTTGTTCTTTTTGCCCTCTTTGTTTGCGTGTCCGGTTACACAGCGAAAGTCTGATCGCGATATCCATCTGTTCACCAGGGAGATGCATAGATGTAGTCTTGATTTGAAATTGCAGGTTGGGGTCGTTGTTGCCTGGTGGTACAGATTATCCTCAGAGGGCGAAGTCGTTCCCTCGATATTGTTCAGAATGGCATAATATTGCTCTTCGATTGCTTTTTGTTGGTGTTGTTTTTTGGGGGTTGCCTATATGTTTGTGTAGACTGTCATGTATTGTATTTATTAAACTTCATTGATGTACATCAATATTCTGTTTGGAAACATATATATATCATATAAATCAATTTACAATGTAATGTAACAAATCAACATTCTGTTTGTAAACATGTATACCGTATAACCGTATAAATCAATTTACAATGCAGTGTTTATAGCAAAACAGAAGGAAAATTATATCCAGCAGAAACACTCTTTTTTTCTTTTTGTAATAACATGACATAATGCATATAGTAATATAATGTACCATAATAGATCTGAAGATTTAGATATATACAAAATAATACAGCACTTTTCTAAATAAATTGTAACTCATGCCATACAAAATAGGTAAATGGGGTACATGGAATGCCTAAAATAAATGATGTAATAGTACTTATACATATCTGCGACCTACTGCAGAATTAAACCAAAAGCATGAGATTGTACATTTATATGTATATGTAAGGCACAAGGTAATTATTCTGAAAGAAAACCATGTGTGTACCATCATCTACATGTACATGTAGCTCATTAAGAAGATTGAAATACAGTAACCATTGACAATCATTGTCCCCCCTCCCCCCCCCCAAAAAAAAAGGAACAAATAAGATCAACAGCAACATCATTTACAGCAATAATAAACAACATCATTTACAGCAATAACATCACCACCAACACCAACATCAACAATGATACCACAAGTCCACCATCACCACCAACAACAACAACAAAAACTAAAACAAAAACAATGTCTTGTATGAAAGTGAGAACAGATTTTATTTCATTCTGCATCAGCTCACTCGTTACAAACTCATTCAATTATAACTGCAGTAGAATGTTTCTTGTATTGCTGTGTGCTATGGACTAGTTTGAGTGGAAGAAGGGCTTAGATGTAGGGGGGGGGCAGGTAATGGATTGCAGGGGGAAAAATACTTTACAAATTTCGGGGGCTACTTTTCAAGCTTGCTTGCATAAAAATAACACTCTTTAATTTGTTTTGCATTGAACCCTATGCAAATTTTGGGGGGCTCTTTTTTGGCATTTCGGGGGCTAATTGACATTTAGGGGAAGGGGTAAAACTGACAGTTGAGGAAGGAATGAATGTAAAGTGATGCCCATAACAAGTACTGGGTCTGTCAACAAACAGGACTGACAGTCACATGACCTGGGGCTAACGGACAGAGACAGAAGATGATACTAGTCGCTGGACCGCTATCGAAGAGAGATCGGAGGAAAGATGAGACAAAGGGTAGTCTAGCCTGGAATAGACTTCTAAATCAGGTCAAACTGTACCCCTGTTTTCTGAAACTTAATCAATTTTAAGCATTGTGTTGATAGGAGAATATTTCTATTGATTTAAGAAAATTGACAATGACAATTATATTCTATTCAGTTTAAAGCTAATCTGTACTAGTTTATAGGAGGGATTATACCACCCTGCAAGGTCACTGGACAGGTGGTTATTTCATCAACTCAGCTCTCAATTTACATAAGAAAAACAGGATCATGGGGGACCAATGGTCACCGATAAGGCATTGTTTTCTATATAGAGGGGGCAAGTAGCTACAAGTAGGACAGTGTGACTTTAAGAAAGTAATCCCTTAGATCTCAATACTGGTATATGAAATTATGGTAATTTTTTCAATCATGAGTTTGATTTTGATTAGAGCAAGTGAGTCAGTCAGTCACTATGAAATTATGTATTGGTATTAGGATCTGGTTTACAGATCTGTGAACTAAAAATGGTGACGAAGGGGAGAGGGGTCAAGTGCAGTTGGTCTTTAAAGTGCATTTAAGCTGTGACTTTCTTATACTCAGGACCATCATTCATTGTGGGATGGAGCATTCACTTCAATTCTAGTATCTCTCTTTCTTGTTTCTTTACTCCTCTTCTTCTTTCTTTACTCCTCTTCTTCTTTGCTCTTTAATCCCGTGCTCTCGTTTTCTAGACTGATTAGAAGTTCAAAATATGTCAACAAGTCGTAGTGTCTCAGGTGTACTCATTCTGAAAGGTGAACATGAGAAGAACTGGTCTGTGGGGAAAATGTCTGTCAACCAAGGCATGGTTCAGACAGGGTATGATAGCAATGTTTGAGAGACTGTGAAAGAAGAGGAGAGAGAGAGAGAGAGAGAGAGAGAGAGAGAGATACATGTACATGTAGGGGGGTAGCAGGGGTGAATTAGCCCCCAAAAGAGGCCCCGAAAGTCACAAAAAAGCCCCTCCCCCCCCCCCCCCTCCCAATTTGCGTAGAGTTCAATGCAGAACAAATGTGTTACTCTCATGCAAGCAAGCTTGAAAAGTAGCCCCCAAAATGTTTTTGATATTTTTTTCCCTGGGGGGTAGAGAGAGGGAGAGAGAGAGAGAGAGAGAGAAAGAAAGAAAATAAAACTTGAGAGAGATAGAAAGGAAAAAAGAGAGAGGGAGAGAGACAGAGTGATGAGTAAAGATGCAGAGAGAGGGGAGGGAGACAGTGAGAGAGAGAGAGAGAGAGAGAGAGACTGAGGCTGAAACTGAGACAAACAGATTGACATACAAAAGGGGTGAGAGAAGAATTATTACGAAAGAGAAATAAATCAATATTATTTAATTGATGGAAAGAGAGAGGAGGAGGAGGAGAGATGCGACAGAGATGATATTGTTGGAGGGAGATCTAGAATATTAAGGGATAAATAAATAGATAGGATCAGGGAGCAAAGAACGTTGAGAGAGAGGCAGTCATACATGTTGGGTTACAGACAGGAAGAAAGAATTTAAAGCAGGAGAGAAGAGGATGATGATAAGATCAAAACAGATGCATATGTACAATAGGAGAGAAAGAAAAAAAAAATGAGACTTGGACAGATAGGAAAAGAGGCGAGGGTCGCTGGGAGTGAATAAGAAAGTCAGAGAGGAGAGAGAGAGAGAGAGAGAGAGAGAGAGAGTGAGTGAGTGAGAAAGGGAGAAAGAGGGGGACAGATGGAGATAAGGGTTGTTTAAATGGGCTTTAAATTGCTTCCTTCCTTCCTCTTTCAAAGTTAGTCACTAATAAATCAAGTGCAGACAACATGACAAGAGATGTCCAGGGTACGTTACCATTTAAAATCCTTTTCATCATATTGAGTCTCAAATATACCAAGGTACACATAGATATACAATGATTATCAGATAGAAGAGGACATGCATTTCATAAACAAAATAAGGCATATCAATACTGCAAAAAACAGCAAATTTCACACAAAGAAACTTTTGCAAATAGCACAAAATTTAGACTTATTTTAGAAGTTTTATGTAGATAGTGATTCAACTATTTTGGGGCATGAAAATTTGGTGAATCTTATCCACTCAGGAGATTCACGGTAGGATCATGCAAGTTACTCGTTTTACAGAAATAAGCTCTCTGGACACATGGGTGCCCAAAATCTAACAAATTTCAGTGCAAAGATACATGTGCGTTTGTGTATCAAGAAGAAACAAAATGTGCACATTCTATGTCCAAAGACATTGGTTATTAAACTTTCAAAGGAGTAGTGAGGATCTACCTCCAATGGCAAAAAACACAACTTAAGTGGTACCCAACATTCCTGTGTATGTAGTGAAGGACCTAGTCAGCATCAGACCCCTTTCAAGGTAAAGACCAGTTATGGTCATGTGATTGCATTGTGAAAGAAACGTTGTGGAATCGATCAGAAAAGGTTGATCATCTAGCATCTAGCATCTGCAAGGTTCTGGAATAATCAAAATGATAAGAAATTTTGCCCATTCTTTGTAAAGTTACAAGCACTATACACAGAAAGATGTATATGGGACTACCCTATATATGAGAGAAACAAATTTACCAAATATATGAATAAGTAAGCGGTTTCCCGGCAATTTTTTTTATCATCATGTATTAGTCAAAACATATTCTTTCACATGATTGGTAATGAGAGCTTCCATTTCATTTTTTGAAATTGGGGCGTTTCCAATACTGGTCTTTACCTTTAAACTTCCATTTCATGTTATAACCTCGTTCAACTTCCCCTCGTCTTATCTTAGATCCAATGAGACCAGGAGGAACTGAGATGAATGAGCAATGATGTCTGACCCATATTTTTTTTTTTTTTGCCAAGACGTGGGCAAGACATTCCACCTGTCTGTGTCTAGGGCGAAACAACTATACCCCCATTCACACCAGAAGAAATTTATACAAAACTTGCGATGAGATATGTTGTATAAAGATTCAACATATAGTAAAAGGGGCATACCGGTACATACATGAAAAAAGTATCATATTAAAGATAAACATGGTGTAAATGAACTAGCTTTGAAGAGGCTGGGTCAGCTATGATGAAAGCTGGCCTATCAAGTATCATCAATGAGGGCTCACTATAGGCCTTGTCGGTTTATACGGTTTTGGTATCAGACGATGTTCACATTGTTTCTATTCATTCAGATGTGGAAATTCATTCAGATGAGGAAAACAAATCAGCACTCACTGTATAGCTATGCAGGATTATGTATGTAGCTATACAATGAATTTAGCTAGTCTGAATGGCGAGTACGTTGGGTCTTTGGATAAGAGGAGGGCTCCCTCGTGGATGAGTTGTCTGTCAGTGACGAACATGGTTCAATTGGTGAGCAGAGATGAAGAGAGAGACAAGATGAGATGTCTCATCATACCATGTCCGTAGCATTCTACCATGACAGGTCCTTGTCAAGACCTTAGGGATGAGAACAGAGGAATACTGCTGCTACAGTCAAACCTGTCTATAGCGACCACCCATTAAGGAAAACACAACAAGTGGTCTTTGAAGACAGGTGGTCTTTGTAGACAGGTTCCTTTAGTACATGTTTCAAGGGAAACAAAACATGTGGTCTTTATAGACAGGTGATCTTTGTAGATGGGTGGTCACTAAAGCAGGTTTGACTGTACAAGCAAGGAAATTGATTGGAAATCGTTTTCTGTACTCTGTCTTATACTATTCTACTTACATGTACTGTATGTGTAGTTACATGTATGTACCTTCTTTTCAAAAAACTAGCTCAAAGTAGTGGTTTCTCATGGGGAATTCAACACCATGGGGGTGTTAACCTAATAACAAATGTTGTAACTCACCAAGAGTGGACTTCATTTATATCACTGACAGGTTTTGTGTAATTCACTGTGCCCTGAATCTAACACCATTTAGGAGTTGTCATCATAATAAGATTTCCCTAACCCTCGAGATATGAAGGCAAGCTGGACATTTTCTCGTGGAAAGACAGGTTTGCTGCCCAAGAGACCTGTGCACACCTTAATTGGTAATTCAACCAAATCTGGTATCAGCGAATTATGATGCAATACACATGGACTCTGACTGCTACATGTACATGTATGTGGCTTTAAGTACAGATCTTACATGTGCATATGTAGGTTTCAGCATCTCAGTAATCCACATTTGCCACTCTCAACTTAGGTCTAGTTAATTGCTACACTGTACATTAAATGGTAGGAAGTCATGCTATGAATTGTTGCAGGGCCTTAGTGCAGGATGGCTAAAGCTAGGTGATAGTAGTACATGTACTTTATAGGCACCTTAAACATCCCCTGGGGTGGATACAATCATGCATGATATAATTGGCGTATCTTTACATACATTGTACTCTGTACTTCTCTGGAAATTTGCTTTTATTCTTAGGAATACGCTGTGACATCTACATTTAATGTTCATTGAAAATGTCATCACCCCTAAACCTTAGCTGAACCGTTCATCATAAACTAATAAGAGGAAGACACTCCATCAATGCCAAATCTGATGAGACACACTTCTTATGGAAAGAAAAAGAGAATGTTTTATGATATTCACAAACAATTGTCACAGTAATTTCCTGGATTCTAGGGGTTTCCTAAGGAAGGTGGGGTCTAACGAAACGTCTGAGTGGCAATCAGCCCTTCAAGATAGTTTCCTCAGTCATGACTATGATTTATGATTGGTGAGACGTAGATGATAGAAGGTTGTAGTGTAACATTTTAAAGCCCAACTGCACCATTTATAGCTACTTGCGCCCTCTTTATAGCAAACACTTGGCTAATCAGTGCCTGTTGGTCCCCCATGATCCCCTTTTTCTTATGTTAATTGAGAGCTGATTTGATGAGATAACCACCTGTCGGTGACCTTGCAGGGAGGTTTAATCCCCCTGACCAAACGAGTGCAGATGGGCTTTAAAGGCTCTGATTCTATCATCAGGGATTTGATAATGACAGAGGCTAAAGATTGTTTTTATTTTTTAGGCACAGATTTGCACATGGAGTAAAATATCATCAGTGTAGAGCCAGAAGGGCATTATCTTGTATCATTTTAGTAGGGTTAAAGGTAATACAAAGTTTTGGTATGGGGTCGTGAATTTGGATCAAATGAACATATTAGAAGCATATGCAATCCTACAATATTCACTGATCGTTGTCGCGGTCGAAATTATAAATAATAAACATCTTATGTTGTATAGCTCCCTCTCAAGGTCAAGATATTCATTAAGCTATAAATAATGTTTCTTGACTAAAATCAACCGATAAGCTATTCCCGTTCGGAAATTATATCCCACAACTACATATTCTGAGATTTTCATGGTCGCAGCTACCATTGTACGGCCGTAGGAGCTATATGAAATTTATCAAAATTTACCGGGAGCACTGGTAAATCTTTATATTCAATTTTTCTCGAAAGAAGAAGTGTTTTAGGGGCTAAAGATTCTAGTGTTTTTAATACATCCGCAGGGGCATCCAAATATATCAAAATTGTAAAGAATAACTATCCACCCATTTTTCAAAATTTCCCAAAACTTTGTATTACCTTTAATGCCCCTCTGACTCTCAACTACACGTACTTTAATAGGGTAACAGAGGAGTAGATGGACAACTGTGTTTATAGGGGCATTCACACTGCAAGCAAAAAACATTGGTTTTCTGACATTCCAGAGTTTTGTAAGGAGTTGCTACCGGTATGCATCAACATGATGAGAAACCCGAATTGAAAAACCTGCCTCTAGGGTGTGTTTGTTTTAAAACACTGGCAGAAACTCCACCGGATTTTGCAGTATAAATGCTCACTCTCAAAACACCAGTGAACACCAGAGCTCTTTAGGTGCTATGCCAGACTGTATTAATTAAGCGTTTTGTAATTGGTAATAATCATTACTTCGAATGTTTCCAAGCATTGAATTTTGATAAATTTGTCCAATCAAAGTTTCATCTTTGCAATAATGAAAATAAAGTTAGTTTTAAAATCTTCACACAGCTACTTTAACCTGTTATCAATGAATGAACTACAATACTTGGAATCAAGTCTGCATACATTACAAGCTTTCAGGTTGTTAAAGGGATAGTCCACCCCAGGATTTTCTTTAGCTGACGATATAGACCTAATAATACCATGAAGAATGATACAAGTCTCATTAAAATCCATGATCACATAACGAAGATATATCGACTTTTTTATCGAAAATCAGCCGCCCCCCAAATGCAAATGCGTTACATGGGCATGAAACGATCGCCAAAAAATAACCGATAGTATCGAAATTGTGACGTATGTTGCGAGCTGCCTTCTTATTTCGCAGACATTCACTTTCGCTTTCACTTTCATTCATGATTCGTCGTGTCAGTGCGATAACAGTGTACCGCGAGCGAAAGTGAATGTCTGCGAAATAAGAAGGCAGCTCGCAACATACGTCACAATTCATGCCCATGTAACGCATTTGCATTTGGGGGGCGGCTGATTTTCGATAAAAAAGTCGATATATCTTCGTTATGTGATCATGGATTTTAATGAGACTTGTATCATTCTTCATGGTATTATTAGGTCTATATCGTCAGCTAAAAAAAATCCTGGGGTGGACTATCCCTTTAAGAACAACATTTTGTTTAAAAAGTATGAATAAAATTTGAATATGTTAGTAAACCGGTTTACTGGGAAATAGTTTTCACCTTGGCTACTCACTTTTATATTCATTCAAAATTTAACCATATTTTCCAATGATTAAAACAAACTGTGTGGTCAACCTCCAAATAAATACCAAGTGCTGTTAAACTTGTCCTAGTGGCCACCTGTCTAAAGTGGTCAACTACATACATATTGCCACCGTAGTGGTCAGTGACCACTTCTTTTTTTTTTGATAGGGTAGTCTAATAATAGAGTGGTGGTCGGACTGCAGATATCCTGGAGAAATTTATAGGAAAAGATTATTAAAATGAGTGTGTAGGATATATATTAAAGATTCTCATCTCCACACCTCCTCTTAAAATATCTCCAGGTATTTGAGTCATTTATTACTGGTGATTCGGAAACTGACAATATACTTATAGGTGAAGTAAAGAAAAAGAATATTGAAAATGTGGAGGAATCTAGCTTTGTATTAAAGTTGCAACCCCCTCCCTGCAATATCCGTAGCTGTAAGCACCTGATTCGGAAATCGATGATAAAACTTTAGGGGTGAAGAAAAGCACCCTTGTGCGTGCATCCCCTGTGGGCCTGAGCCTAACATAGAGGATAATCTCTCATTGCCATCGGGCTAGTTCACAGGTTATCGTTCATTTCCCTCCATACTGGTCCCATCTCAAGGAATCAAGGTTCATTAGAAGCTGGATGATAATGAGGTCAACTGACCCGGTGTAGTGGTCACTTGGGTCCGCCAGGGAGGTTGAGTGGATCAAAGAATCTACATGTACATGTACATGTACATGTACAGTATATGTACCGTAATTGTGCCAAAATGAATTGCTCCGAAATATGAACTTTTTAGGTAAGAGCTGTATGATAACAGGGTCACCAAAATTATCTGATAATTCAAAAAAAGTGGTATCACAATAGGCCTGTCGTCATCAGCTCGAGAGATTGCCAAATATCCCCGTATTTCAACTATCCCGATCGCAAATTATCCAGTTAATTTGCGTCGTCATCAGCCCGAAGCTGCAAATAGCTGGATATTTGGTTGAGATAATCATCCCCAGATATCTTGGGCTAGTTTGCAAAATATCTCACTATTTGTCCAGTGCGTCTTTACTAGAATCGCACTAGCTCGAACGCTGATCAAAATATCTCAAGCTAATTTCCTGAGCTCGAGTTTAAAGTTTTGAGGTTGAGTCTCGAGCTGATGAAGACGCAATTTGTAACTTCAGGATTATTTTATAAATCAGAAATAGCGGGCTATTTGACAATCTCGAGCTGATGAAGACAGACCCAATAATCGGGTGCCATAGGGCCAAATTTGCTCGGGGGAGGGGGGGGGGACAATATTAAGGAGCAAATTTTGTGCTCCCAATCAGTAGTAAAAGTAGGCTAGGTATCTAGTTTTTTACAGGGGCTAATTCTCCTTCATCCTTCTATTCACCAATAAAGAGTCCTGAGTAAAATGAATACACAATACTTTTCACAGAACTATCTCTGAAATCATGCATTCAAGGTTTCTTTCAGAATTGTTTGTACATGTTCATACTGTATACAAGTATACTGTATGGAATCTACTACCGATTGTATATTTGAAAAAGCATTTTACAAATAGGTCTATTCAAGTGCAATTCTGAAGCAGGTGTTGAAGTGACATGCTTGATCGTTTGAGCTCACCTTCGACCTCAACTTTGACCTTGTAAACCTTGTAGCTGATCCAAACTAAACTTCCAAAGACAACTAGAGTCCTTGAGGAATTTGTACTTTGGGTTGTACAATTTATCATGTTAGTTAGGTTCACATTAAAGTCCTTAAATGTTTACATCATAAGTTTAAATCGTAGTTATAAACGTTCAAGTAATACCTTGTAAAACAGACTGCACAGAACTGCAGACACCCTCATGTTCATGAAATTTTAAACAAAATCAAAGTTACAAGGGATGAGTGATTATTGTGATAACTACATGTACATGTGGTGGGGGGGGGGGGGGTCCACTCTAGAAGTTATGTTATAACTTCAAAGTTTCTTGTCCTTTGAGAACCCTCGTTGTTGTAAGTGGATCGTTGTTTATAACTTTGAGTTTGTGAAACCTTAAAGTTATAAACAGCTTTCCTTAAACAACTTTGTTGATTCCACAGACTTGAAGTTTATAACAACAATGTTCTTGTGTGAACATACATGTAGCTAATAACAGTATCCTGTTCATACTTGTCAAGACAGGGGAATATGATTGATGGTTAGGCCTGAGGTTAAGACATGTGATGTGTAGTTATTATAGGTTATTGTTTAGATCCGGGTTTGAATAATTGACGACAGGTGTAATGATTTATTGCTTGTTGGTTTTGCGGAAATTAAGGTGCAAGCTAGTCCACTGTCTGGACTGTTTCCGTGTCGCGCACCCAATCAATCAGCTGAGAAAATAACACACCCTCAACGCTAAACTGGAGACAGTCCTTGCCTTTCATTCTCACATTTTCGACGGGTGTATTTTCGGAGGTTGCGCGATCTGTGTGGGATGCGTGTAATGGAGGAGGACATAGATGATTGAAGAATAAAAAATATACAAAAACGGACAGAATCTAGTTGCAAGCATGTGATTCTCTTTTAAAGGGTTCCGGTAACATTGTCTCAAATTCTGAAACAGAATCCTGGATTTAGCTCATGCTGCAATCATGCAATGATAATTATAAAACTTCACCTGTAGGTCAGTCAGGAACCCCATGACTATACAAGCCGATCGCCTGTCTCATTTCTATGATTGAAAATCGAAACCAAATTTTGCGTTTGCCAAACGGTTTTCATAACACTACAGTCTATTGGGGAAAACGAGAATGGTAAAACCAGTCATTCAAAGATTTTTACTTTTTTGAGGCACATCTTGACCATTTTGAAGCGTGATTTTTGTAGGGCTTCAATATGACACCATATGACAGACACTGATAACACGTAGGCCGTGCATATTAGATTTAACATTGTTAAACGATGCCTTTAATATATTCCACTCTTTCCTATGTTTTCTTTGCCTCTCTCCCTCTGCAAACTGGTGATAACCCTAAAAAATGTTGTAACTTCATTAGTGGCAGCATCCAGATTCAGAAATACATGTAGCATTTTTAGTATACAATAGGACAGAGGTGCACCATTCACCCCCCCCCCCCCCCCCCCATCTTTGATTTGTAAAACATAGACCTTTAAACAAAAAATCATGAATCTTACCATGAATCTGCTGCAAATTGATTTTACATGTAATCTCCCATCTTCTGTATTTGATCTGTGCAGCAAACAGGCGACTACCCTCCAGCATGTTGTAACTTCCCAGTAGCAGTATCTAGGGATAAAAACATGTTTGTCTTCTCAGGGAAAAGGCACACCACTACTCTACCCCATCCCCCCATCACCCCCCCCCCCCCCCCCCCCCGCCTCCTTGATTTGTGAATCTTGAATAATTTCCCATCTTGTATTTGATAGGTGCAGCAAACAGGCGACTACCCTCCGACATGCTGTAACTTCCCAGTAGTAGTATCTAGGGATAATAACACATTGGTCTTCTCAGGCAAATAGCACACCACTACTCTACCCCACCCCCCCCCCCCCTCCCTCCACCATCCCTCCCCCTCCTCCTTCATTTGTAAATGTTTTTAAAAGTGAATCTTAAACAATCTCCCATCTTCTGTATTTGATAGGTGCAGCAAACAGGGGACAACCCTCCGACATGCTGTAACTTTCCGGTGGCTGTCTCAAGGGATAGTATGTTTGTCTTCTCAGGGCAGAGTGGAGCCAAGATAACCAACGACCTCTATCAATATGATTTCAAAGAGAGAAGGTATGGATACAAGGTCAAATCCGCTTAAAAATTGGCATTTTGTATACTGTTTGTTTAGAAGTAAATGGGTAAACGGGTAAGTGATTGCCAATGGAGCAAATGCTACAAAATTTTAAGTTATGGGGCGTTGCAAGAAAGTTGCGATCAATTGCAAATTTGCAATTAATCGCAAGACTTACGCTTGATTTGGGGGATTTGCTATTGATTGCAACTTTCTTTCAACGCCCTATGAGACTAGTAAGTATGTTAAATAACATTATCACTTCATATATGGGTGAAAAAGAAAAAAAGAAAAAAAAATCACCATTAGAATATTTCTTTCCCAAATAGAGTTTGGAGATAATTTTGCAAGTTTCCACTATGCTTTTTACAACTGTTTAGGAAATTCAAATATTTCTTCAGTAGGTCGTGTCTGTAAAGTAGCTAATTTCCTTTGAATAATTTGGTAGTAGTCTATTTAAATCTGTGCAAGAAATTCATATAACGCTCATTCATGAATTTACTTCATAACCATAACACTCAATACTATGTTTGTTTGTATCTCATGTTTATTCTATGTATATTTCCTTATGTATTGGGGGCCCCGTTAATCAAGCCTTGGCTTTTAGGGGTTCCCTGACCATTTTAACTGTATCAATAATGTTCATACACGCATGATTTGTATACTGTTTTGATTTTTAATGGTTTAATAAAATGAATTGAAAAATAAAATTGCATCTCTTACTCTTATCTTGTTTCAGATGGAGGAAGATATCCTCGGATCACATCTTGAAGGGGACCCCGCCCCCTCCTCAGCGTCGATATGGTCACGTGATGGTGTCACATGACAGGCATCTCTACGTCTTTGGTGGAGCAGCGGACAACACTCTGCCCAACGAGCTACACTGGTACGTAGTGCTATTGTCAACAAACCGTTAGTTTTCCCTTTTTGGGAGGTTATTTTTTGTTGGTGGTGATTTATCAAGGCAACATATTTGAGGCATAAGATCTGGGGAGTGTTTTACAAAGACTAAGATCAACTTTCAGTTGGACTTAACTATGGCAGGCTTGGTTTAAAACTTAAAAGACTAATAGAAATGTTATCGTAGAACACGGCCACAATTTTTTTGTGGAAATAGTCAGTTTTATGAAAGTTTGAGGCGATTTAGTGCTAACGCTCTTCTGCTTTAATAACGCTTCAATTTTTACCTGAAATTCGAGCTAACACCCTTCTGCCAGCCAGGCGACGAATTATTCTATTATCGTTTGTGATATTAGACACTGATGCATGAGATGAGTTTTGCAGCAGTCCTAATTCTATCATCTTCCTTCTTGTTGTAGCTATGATATTGACGATGGGACGTGGAGTATCATCAAACCTTCTCCAGATAGTCAGGTGGGTTCTGTGTTTGATGTTTGTGCATACCGGTATGTTTGTGCAGTGCTCCTTAAAATACTATGAGTGTACTGGAAAGGGTAGCTAATTTGTTCAACACATTGAAATGGCAGAAGAGGGTCCAAATCATAATATAGGAGCACTGATGGCGTAAAGGGGAAGTCCACCCTGATATTATCAGTTGGTTTTAATAGAAGCAGACAAATGAGAGATACAGTTCAGTGGAAGTTTGAGCAAAAAACGGGTAAATATAAGAAAGTTATGAAATTTTGAAGCTGAGATCAATCAGATACAAATTGGCAACTTTGTACTAAAAATCTTCCAATTTTTTTTTGTTTTCCCTAAGAAATGTTCTATTATACATTCATCCAAAATATGATTATTGGAAATATGTTTTTATACAACCCCTGTGTGAAACAAATCTATTCCGTCATCAATGACTGAGAAAATGAAAGTTTATTATATTTTGTGTACGGAGCAAGTTGGAGAGGAGCTTGCTGATTACGTCACAGTGTTGCCAATTTGTGTTTCACTGATGACAAATTCAAAAATTCATAACTTTCCTATTTTAAATTGGATATTGCTCTAACATTCATTACTTTGTTTCTCTCATTTACCGCTTCATGTAAACCAACCTTTGATACCTTTTGGTCACTTCACTGGATAAAAAATGCTTGATTAGCCCTACATAAATTCTTTAGGAGAAATGAAATTGTTATGAATGCTTGTCTTTAATAGATGATGGTGGTGCATTAGTGCAAACTAGTACTCTGTAGTAGTCTAATGATTTCAATCTGTTTCACAACATTTGCTTCAACCCAGTGTCCATCAGGCAGACTATTCCACGCTGCCTCTGTTATAGGGGATGCAATGTTGATCTTTGGAGGGACAGTGGACAACAATATTCGGAGTGCCGAGATGTACCGTTTCCAGTTTGCGTCTTACCCGCAGTGCACTCTCAAAGACGACTTTGGAAAGCTCCTCATCAGCCGACAGTTCACCGATGTGGAATTCATTGTGGGAGAGGTAAGAATTTGATTTATTTGGTTTATGTAATTCCCAGTTGGTCTAATGCCCATTTTGTCTACTACCCATATGGTCTAATAATCATTTAATCATAAATATTAATCATCATTAATAATTATTAGACAGTTCAAATTCAGATAAATTTAATTGATTTAATTGATTTGCTCGCAATGAATTCTCTTAGCTTTCGTTCTTAATTTGTAACTATTTAAATATACTTGTACGTACTTGTTTTTTGTTTTTTTACTTTGTAAAGCGCATAGAGAAACTTCGGTTTATTATGCGCTCAATAAATCCATCTTTGTTATTATTATTATTATTGATCCGTTTGGAAGTTCAGTTTGTTGGCATTACATATAGCACATGAACAGTATGCAATAGAAAATAATAAATACAAATAGATAAAACACAGTAGCAAATTTGCAATGACATACATGTAATCTTATGGAAACACGGATATATATCATTTTTACATAGTGGAATAACATTTTTTTTTTTTAATGGACTTACAACAATATTAAAAATGTATGATTGCCTAAAATTCTGAATATATTATTCTTATTATTTTTATTATTATTATTATTTATTGTTAGTAGACAAAATGTGCATTAGAAAAACTGGAAATTAGACTGAATGAACCATATACCAAATGGAAATATGACTAAATGGTCATTAGACCAAATCATAAGTGGACGAAATGATTATTAGACCATGTGGATAGTAGGTGGGCTGGATGTAGACCATATGTGAATAGACTAATTGGGTATTAGACCAAATGGCAATTCACCATTTGATTATAAGGACACATTGAAGTCATTATGTAACATTAGTACTCTTATCATTATTATTATTTGGCGCTATATGCGAATGATCCTTTTCTAGTTAATAGTAACACATTATTAAAAACATCTGCATAATTGCATAATTTTTTACTTGTTCTTTATTGTCAGAGTGCTGTTGTCATCCCCGCCCATGCCGCGATCATAGCAGCAAGATGTCAGCATCTAAGACTGAAGATAGAACAAGCGAAGGAGAGACAACTCAACGTGGACCAAACCGACGTAGAGGTACATATATGATATATGGGCATTATCAGTACCGGTAGTTCTAAGTTTATTGCTTGTATGAAGTGAACCCATTGCCTACGGGAACCAAATGGATCCTGTACTAAAGCCTATGGAAATGAGAGAATTCAGTAGTCAATGTGTTATTCATGGATGATTTTTTTCTCGTGTGTTAATATTACAGTCATTTTTTGAGGTAGTGATGGTTATATGCAAAATATAAAATAAGTACAGTTATGGATGACTGCAAGAATTGCACTTATCCTCTTAATGAACTGTTTCTCACAGAAAAAAAACTAAAAGGAGTTTATACCATGGACCAACATGTACACATTTACGTGTACACCATGATTTCATAAAGTAAA
Source organism: Strongylocentrotus droebachiensis (assembly GCA_035222895.1). Taxonomy (NCBI): domain Eukaryota; kingdom Metazoa; phylum Echinodermata; class Echinoidea; order Camarodonta; family Strongylocentrotidae; genus Strongylocentrotus; species Strongylocentrotus droebachiensis. The sequence goes on from JAVYIG010003654.1 coordinate 55,298, forward strand.
GGTCGATCTACAACCATGGTTTCTAATTGTGCGGTGGACAGAGAACATGCCACTTTTACAGATTGAAGACATTATTTTCGTATGAAAGCACATTTATCGATGATAGTAGACCATTGATTTATATAAATGTACCTATGGAGTGTTTGTTTGGGAAAATGAAACCTTTGAAAGTCTTTGAGACATTCATTGTAAATCAGCCAATTAGAATTTTTGTTTACTCTATATCTTCTTCATCCTCCCTTTTCTTTTCTTTTCTTTTCTTTTCGCTCACTTTTAATTACCCCTTTTTTCTCATTCTCTTTCTTCACGTTGTTCCTCTTCTCCTACATGCACCTTTTCTCCTTCCTTTTCCTTTCATACTTTTTCCTTCCCTGTATTCCTCGCTGTCCTCCTCCTTCCACTCCCCCTCTTCCTTCTTCTCCTCCACCACCACCTCCTCCCCCTCCTCCTTCCACTCCTCCTCTTTCCCCTCTTCACCTTCTCAACCCCATCCCCCTCTTCCTTCTCCTCCACCACCACCACTCCACCTCATCCTTCTCCTCGTCGTCCTCCTCCTCCTCCTCCTCCTCTTCCTCTTCCTCTTCCTCCCCCTCCTCTTCTCCTATCCTTTCCTCCTCCTCCTCCTCCTCCTCCTCTTCCTCTTCCTCTTCCTCCCCCTCCTCTTCTCCTATCCTTTCCTCCTCCTCCTCCTCTTCCTCCTCCTCCTCTTCCTTCTCCTCTTCCTCCCCCTCCTCTTCTCCTATCCTTTCCTCCTCCTCCTCCTCTTCCTCCTCCTCCTCTTCCTTCTCCTCCTCCTCTTCCTCCTCCTCCTCCTCCTCTTCCTCCTCCTCCTCCTCCTCCTCCCTCTCCTTCTCCCTCTCCTCCTCCCCCTCCTCCTCGTCCTCCTCCTCTCCATCCCTCACCATCCTTTTAGAACGAGAATGATCAAGAGAGTGATTCCACCGCCAGTGCTCCCAGTCCTAAGAAGAAGGACCCCTGTATACCCCAGGTCCAGGTCCCGGATGCTAGACCAGAAGCATTTGAGGTCCTACTCTGGTTCCTGTATACGGACAAGGTGGACAGGAAGCTACAAGGTTTTGATGATCGCAACACAGACTTCCTTCTGCTACTCATGGATGTCTATAGGTTATCTGTGCAGGTAGATACAGACAAATCAATATATTGTACTACTAGTAACGGTATATATTTGGCATCACCTGTGCCTGGAGGCAAAAATCTGAACTGAATCACTTTGAGGCTCTGGTCTCTCCTCACGGTATAACTGATTGGGGTGTGCAGGTGAATCACAATACCGGGATATTCTCCCTACTCTTGTACAAATAGTGCAGTGGGTTCTTATCATGCAAAGGTGGTGACTCTCCCCTACACGTCATCTCCATTTAGCGTCCTATCCAGGGGACGGGGCTTTTTCCACTGAAACATAGCCTGTGCCTAGGGCACAATAACACACTACACAGACTTCAGTCATCCGTCTGGGTTGGATTTGAACCTATGATCTTTGGTTCCTCAGGCAGACGCTTTACTGACTGAGCAAACTCACCTCCTTGAATATACTTGAATATGTTTGCATATATTCAAATTTACTTGGGAATATTATTCAATATGCTTCAATATACTTCATTACCGGGTTATATATGCATATGTTTGATAGCATTTTAATACTTAAATGTACTTGTATAGTCTTTAATAGAATAAAATTATAATATAACATATTATTGGTTACACTGAATATATGAATATAGTTGATATTGTTGAAAAGACATTATATGGAAAGATGAATTAACAGAGGAGATGAGAGGGTGCTAAAATTGTCTACTTATATAAACACTGTCCATGAAACGAAAATTAAGCCATGTTCTGTTTTTTCTCGCACAGTTCTCTCTTCGCAAGCTGGAGTACATGTGCGTCCATTTCCTGTGGGTTTCCATTGGTCACTTCAATGTTCTTCAGGTCTTACAGTATTCAGACAGGCTGCAACTCGATTTTATCAAGGTAATCATCAAACGTCCCCTTTTTCTATTTTATCCCTAATGAAATTGTTTGTTCGTTTGATTGGTTTACCTGACTGCTTAAAGAAAGCATGTGTATGCTTGTAAGTTAAAAGCAACCAGGGGACCGCCGGCTTTCAGTCGTCTCCGACGAATTAGGTAATTAATGCCTTACCAAAGGGCACAAGAGCATTTAAATCTTTAGATTAATCAAGTAATATATTGTATCATTGATTGTTGTAAAGCGCATAGAGAATTCATTATTATGCACTATATAAAAATGAATTTGTTTATTTATTGACTTGGTTTTGAACACGAGGCCTCCAGGTTAGGAGGCCACTGCTCTACCACTGAGCCATCACCCCTTGTGAATGTAGTAAAAGAGTCCATCATATCGTTTAATAAAGATGAAGAAAAAAAAAGAGATTCCTCAGAGTTTGGTTAAAAAGGGGCAACTCCTCTTTATATCTCTGTCTACTCCAACAAGTGTTACAACAGACTGACAAAAATATATAAAATTAGCCTATAATTATTTTAATTATTGTCACTGAGTACAAAGGTTATTGAATATAACAACAGAAAGCATGTAAAACAAAAGATTAAAGCCTAGGCTACTGCCTAAAAAACAATTGTCACATTACAAACACGTTAATGCTATTTTACTTGTACAGTGTGTGTATGACAACAACAAAGTTTCATTTTTTGCCATCCCATTCTTCCATCAGGAATTCTGCCTGAACATTGTCGCGAAGGATAGTAAAGGGTTTGAGCAGTTAGCTCAGGAACTCACAGTGGCTGATCCAGGGGGAAAAAAATGTGTAAAAACACGTTAATTTTACCTTTTTTTGGAGATGGGCCCCCTCCCCCCTTTGAGCGCCAAGGAGGGGGAGGGGGGGAGGGGGCGTGCGATTTTTCAAATTTTTGAGGGCCAAAAAAAAAGAAAAAGTTCTCACTACCCCCCCCCCCCCCCCCCCCCCCTCCCCCCCCCCCCCCCCCCCCCCCCCTCCCCCCCCCCCCCCCCCCCCTCCCCTCTCCCTCATTGAGCAAAATATTGGCCAGCACAATTTTCAAATTTCTATCTATCTATCTAAGTATCTTCTTCTGGTTCGGAGGTTGATTGCAACATCTCTCCATTTCACTCTATCTTCAAATTTCAGCACACTTAATTTCAAAATGATTTCAAATTTGGCCCCCCCCCCCCCTAAGAAATCCTGGATCCGCCCCTGGGTACTCATGGTGGAGGTAAAGTTGGAAAGTACATCTAGATGTCTTGGAGTTTTATAATGTCACATTGATATGCAAGTACATTCATTTTATTGATCGTCTTGTATAACAAAACACAATTTAATATTTTAACCACTCTGCTCCTCCAACAGGAATTCTGTCTTAACTTTGTCGTGAAGGAGAGTAATTACCCCGGCATTGTCATGAGTAAAGAGTTTGAGCAGTTAGCTCAGGTACTCACAGTGGCTGATCTAGAGGGGGGGCCCCCCCCCCCCCCCCCCCCTGGGCAAAAAAATATGGGAAAATTTTTGAGAGCCAAAGGGAAAAGTTCTCACTACCCCCCCCCCCCCCCCCCCCCCCCCCCCCCCCCCCCCCCCCCCCCCCCACTGAGAGAAATATTGGCCAGCACAATTTTCAAATTTCTATCTATCTATCTATCTAAGTATCTTCTTCTGGTTCGGAGGTTGATTGCAACATCTCTCCATTTCACTCTATCTTCAAATTTCAGCACACTTAATTTCAAAATGATTTCAAATTTGCCCCCCCCCCCCCCCCCCCCCCCTAAGAAATCCTGGATCCGCGCCTGTGTACTCATGGTGGAGGTATAGTTGGAAGTACTTCTAGATGTCTTGGGGTTTTAATATCACATTGATATGCAAGTACATTCATTTTATTGATGGTGTTGTATATTTAATAGCAAAACACCATTTAATATTTTCACCACTCTGCTCCTCCAACAGGAATTCTGCCTGAACTTTGTCGTGAAGGAGAGTAATTACAACGGCATTGTCATGAGTAAAGAATTTGAACAGTTAGCTCAGCCACTCATGGTTGAAGTGGTTCGAAGAAGACAGCTGGCTGCTGGCAGGCCGTACCAACACGAGAAGATGCCAGAATTTGACAGAACATGTAAGTTCTGCTTCTATGATTGTCATTTTTTTAAAATAATTGATGTGAATTCTTTTATATACAATTTTGTTTATCAATCAGCAAAATGTACATTGCTCTGTAGCTGTGTGGTTTTATGCTGGTGCAATTATATTCAAAATTTCAGTTTCGAGTATCATTTTTGCAAAAGGGTATTAAATGCGCACTAAAGTCAATTCCAAATTACTATATGGGCATATGATACAACATGTTTCTGGAACAAGTTTGCTATGATAAAATGAAACCATGATGCATTCAAAATAATGAACTTATTGTAATTGGATTCAATCTATCAATCAGACTGTCAAACAAGTGATCATTTGATCAATCAATCAATCAGTTAATGGTCCTAATCTCCTTGTTTATTCCCACCATGACTACCTAACAGCACAACATGGTGGACTTTCTGACAAGAAAGATCGGCAGAGGCCACTCCTGTATCACCCACATGCTTGATGGCTCACCCTACAGCAATCATAAACATGTTCTGAAAGTCAGTCAAAGGGGGAATTGAAGATTTAGCCAAGAGATCAATTAATCAATCAATCAATCAATCAATCAATCAATCAATCAATATATCAGTCAGTCAATCAATAAATTAATCATCTTAATCTCCTTGTTTTCTCCCAGCTATGACCACTTTACAGCACGACATGGAGGACTTTCTGAAGAGCAAGACAGGCAAGGACTACTCCTGTATCACCCTGATGCTCGATGGCACACCCTTCCCTGCTCACAAGCCCATCCTAGCTGCCAGGAGCTCTTACTTTGAAGCCATGTTTAGGTCGTTCATGCCTGAGAATGACAGTGTCAATGTAAGTGTGTATGTTCAGTCAGTAACATGACGAGAATTCAAAGATCTAGTGGAAACAATTTTAAATACCTCTGCACGGGCAACTCCCCCGGTGTCACGGCCCTTAAGCCATGCAATTTACGCTGTGCGATAACTGCACTACACTAATGCAGTACCTGTATAGGCGGCTTAGCATCAGCTAAACATATTTACATCCTTCAATGTTTTATTTGAGCCGTGCAATTTTCTTTTATTTCTTTTCTGAATGTGGACATATGGTACATGTTATTATAGAAGTGTACAAGGAATGATAGAGATGGAAGGGATATAAAACAAATATACAATTGACTCATTCTCGGAACAAGCTAAATCCTTGAGTGTCATTTTATATTTGTATACTGTATTATGTATGCTCTTCATTTATCCAAATCCAATTTAGCAGAAGTATCAATGCATTGTCATGAAGATCCTTTCATTACGTCCATTTTGCTTGCAAACCTACAGGTGACGATCGGAGAGACCATTCCCTCAAGGCAAGCCTTTGATTCCCTGCTCAGATACATCTACTATGGTTCTGTGGCGATGCCTGCTGAAGATTCACTGTATCCTTTGAAACAATCATTAAAAATCTACATTTCATTCCATACTGTAGATTATGTAGTGAAAAATGCCAGTAGGGAAGTGATACTGTAATCCATGTCGTTCTGATTGCTAGCTGTATGGCTTTAATCATTGCTGGTTGGTACATACTACCTAAATCAAGGTCATGAAAGACTTCTTTTTTTTTAAAAGAGGATCTATGCCTCAAGCTTGAAAAACTTTGTCTGTTCTTTTAGTCTTATCCTGCAACATCTACAAATTAAAAGTGTTGATGCGACACATGCTCTAGAGACATTGGCTCCTGAAATTAGTTTATGAAACATATGGGGTTAGGCTTAGGGTTGAGGTTGCGTTTTTATGTTACGTTTAGTGTTATGTAGATATACATAAATTTATTTTATAGAAGGTGCCAAATCCCCTTGAAATCAATTGCTCAAGGCGCTCTTGTGAAGAAAAAAGAAAAAATCACACACATCCATATTTGTAAAACTGAATGAGGTCCAGAGTGTCAGAAATCGACTTTAAAACACTTGCGCAGGAACATGTGCCATACAACTGTAGGAAGTACTGTTCTGTATCTGAACATTTATTTGGTTTAATTCAGTTTTCACCATGTGGGAAGGAGGGTAGTCCTGAAAAGGACTGTTTGGTTTAAAAGAGTATAGACGAGTAAAGAAGAGGGAGGATGGAGTATTCTTTCTTGTTTCGATCCAAGAAGGACTAGTTATGCACTGTTTGAGAGAGAAGTAAAAAAAAAACTTAGGTCAATAAGAGGTATTCTTTCGTGTAAGGGCAAAGTCCAGGGGTGTTTCACAAAGATCCCAAGTCAAACTTAACTTTGAGTTGGACTTACATGTAAATATTCTGGAGAGCCATTTGTTGCCTTAAAATAAAATATATTCAAAAACAAAAATTCAAGTCTTTTTAGACTTTTCACAAATTCCACATCAAGAACATTAAATTAACGGCTTTCCATAATTGTTAAGTCCAAATTAGAGTTAAGTTCAACTTGGGATCTTTGTGAAACACCCCCTGAAAAGGACTAGTAAACTGGGTAATAAATGCTTCCTTGACCCTTGAACTTCCGCTACCAGCTACCTGTTCTGTGCGCCTGATTTCTTTGGCTTCACCAACAATCGGATCCAGGCCTTCTGCAAGGAGAACCTTGAGGTCAACATCTCCATCCAGAATGTGGTCCAGATTCTGGACGCTGCTGACCGGGTCGGAGCCAAGGACATGAAGGACCACGCCCTGAAGATCATCGTCAGGAGCTTCCCCAAGGTAGTGATTTAAAGGCTGAATTTGTCTCTATTAATGTGCTCTTTCTCCCTTGCTCTCTTTCTCTCTCTCTCTCTCTCTCTCTCTCCTCTCTTCCTCTTTTCCTCTCTCTCTCTAAATTGCAATGTTTTGTTTCATAATATACTTAGGCAGGAAACCTCCCGGATTCTGGACCACTCACACATACAAATGTTGGAAAGTGTTTGGTATTTTGTATGCCTAAGTTTCTGATTTTTCAGCTTTTGACAATTTTTTACATGAACAAATCATTAAATTTGTCTCTCATATTTCCATTTGATTTTTCTCGCTATCCAGGTTGCTCAGAACCCCAAGATGCGTCTCCTGAGCAAGGAGCTCCTTCATGAGATCATCACATCCCTGGCCAGACGCATGTCAGAGCTCAAAGTTCACCTGGGTCAGGACCTTTCACCCCAGGATCAGGGGTCGTGGGGAGGGTCACGCTCAGAGCGGTACGCCATGGAGGGCTGGGGCTAGTGATGACAGGCGTTGCTGGTTCAGGGACTACGGTCCGAAAGTTAGCTCTGCTTCCATGTAAGCGGGAGTCAGACAGGGACCCTCAGGCATTGATTTGGTCATGACTGGGCTAATTCAAAGGTCACTCGACTTCATGATGGTGACCTACATAAATCGGGACTGTGTGGCATGCAGTGTCATAGGTCATAGATAGGGTCACATGTAGATGTAATGCCATGTTATGGCATTCCTGTGGTCATGACTTAGCTGACTCGGGAGGGGTTTGTGTAAGGATTATGACTCAGTGACGACCTTTCACATCCATGTCATGTCATGTCATGTCATGTCAGGTCATAGGTCAATGAAGCCTTATGCTATGTCATGGCTGATCAGACATGTTAGAGGATGGTAAAGACTATAATGTAAGATTACAGATAGACAAGGTGATAACCGAGGAGAAATTGACCTCCAACACCCTCTGTAGGTGAGAGGTCACAGGTCATTGACGAGGTTACTTTGTGAATGCTGCAAGCACTGCCAATTTAAGTGGAAACTGGAGGGTTATGCAAAAGATTGAGAAGGAAGAGGGGGCAAAGGAGAGAGTGATGAGAAATTAAAATTTGTGATATTTTGCCATGATAAAATGTTGACCAAAGGTAACGGTTGATTAGGGTTGACCTTAGGTCACTTGCACCCAGTCTGGTCAGTGGTCTATTGACAAGTCTCATAAAAAACCTGGCAAAATGCTGACAGGACACCATGGTCAATCTGTAACGTCAGTGAAAAATAGATAATTTTCGTAATTAATCAAATTTAATGCATAAATCTATATTAAAGGTACTATGTCCCTTTTGCAGCCAACCTCAAATTCTGTAGAACTTTACATGAATTATGAATGTCATGTATGTCCTATCTGTGAAATGTAAACGTTAGCAGTGTCCTAATATTCAAATAATGCAAGGAAACCTGTTTACTTGCTAGACTTCACTGTCAGACACTATTGAGTGACTGAATGGCCTTTTTTCTTCTTTGGTAATAACATACATAAAATAAGCTGTAAAGGGTACATTAGCATTTGTCTACATCAATAACCCACTTCTTGTGATGGCCAAAAGTATAATGATTGAATCTTTGCGCAGCATAAAACGTATGACCAATCAGTACAATGGTCTGAAAATCAAGACTATTACTTATTGGCTTTATAGCTCCTAAGTCGATTTGACAACTAATAGTCATTATTTTCCCACTTGAAGACATTTTCAAGCCCCACCTTTTTTAGGGAAGTTCTAAATTAGTATTATCTTTCCAATGCCGTTGGAATTTAATGTTTTCATTTTTTTGGCTCGCAAATGGGACATAGTACCTTTAAGTGCCATGTTACAAATTATTTTATTCACCTGTTACAAATAACTGTATTTGAATAGTCAGAAAGTGAGTTGTATACATTGTTATGGCTTGTCCTAATTAACAACACGGAATGTATTTAATTTGCATTCAGATTATTGAAATACAACAGGAATCAACTTATATTTGGATGTCACCCAACCTTTATTAAACAAGGATTGTGCATTAAATTTGATGTAAGCCATGAAAGGGCAATACAGATATTGGGATGTACAGCATGGATAAGGCACTGATCGGCTAATGTTTTAAATCTACCCTGTTGTGGGGAAGAACATGTTTCCTTACGACATTAATAGTTTGACATGACGTGCTATGTTGGAGAGAAGTACTTCAAGGGGTTGTGAATCATTCCTTGAAACTTACAAACTAGGCAAGTTTGAATGATTTCTCTGAACCAGCTCAGATGCAATTTTTTTCATTTAGTTTGCTTATGTTTGTATAGAGGAACACTTTTTGATTTCGATTTATTTATATATGTTATTGTCTTATAAAAACAATATTAAAAGATAACATGATACATATATTATTATGCAATAGTGATAAATAGTGACAAAGAAAACAATTCAAGTTGTTTCTCCCTTCTGCTTCATTTTAATTACAACAATAATCTGATTTGTTTTCTTTCTTGGGCAGCTCTCCTTACATATGATTCAGTATGGATCACATTAAATGATCAAATTTAATTTTGAAACAGGATGTATTCCATTTTTCTTAGATGGCAAGTTTAATGACTTTTCCATATTTACCAAAACAATCTAAATGATCAACTTCCAATTTGAATGGAGTTCAATCTCAAGCACTTTCACTTACAATATGATTGTTTGTGAAGGTGAGAAATGTGATGCATGTGAACATTCCAATAGGAAATAAGCATTCATTTTTTTAGTAAGTTCCAGAATTTGTTTTCATACTGTAGTTTAAATCGATCTTTGGTATTGTTGTATTGCTGCAGAATTAATTTGTAATGAGTTTTTTTAATGAAACCTTAGTTTGTTATTTTACCAGTGTTCTTGCCGAATGTCTTTATATTTATTATTTTGAGATGAGATTGTGTCTAGAATTGTCTTATATGACAAGCAACAACATTTTTAGGAATTGTATATTAAACCATGTATTTTATTTTTAAATGAGCTGCAGTAATCAAGCAGAAGAATGATGTATCGTTGGTTTTAGGAACCAGTTAGCAAACTGAAATAATCATTACTAACACCATAAGCGGCTGCACAGAGGCTGTATTGTTATAGACTGCATTATCACTGACTGAAAAGTTCTGCTTTTATAGTAATACAATTTCATTTCTTTGGAGGCTGAATATTGAAACACTTTTGAATATTGAATTTGTTTTAATCGGGCCCAAAGTTTATGGCGAGTAGACATATGGACAACGGAATGGAATATGATTACTACTCTATTTGTGATGAAACTCATGATTTAAAGGTTATTAGTACCTACATTTACTTCCATGACCATGTCAAAATAATGGAATTATTTCAGTTAAATTCAATATCTTTAGGTAAAGGATAGGCATTGCAATATTAAAGTTGAAATTGCATGCGCCATTTTGGGAAATAGCCTCTATTTTGTCCATGAAAAACAAGATATTCCAAAATACTTAGTATTCTTGTAATCATGATTCGTGAGATGCATACTAGTTCCATGCTGTAAGAATTGGCTCTTTGTACTAACTTGGATAAGATGTTATTTTTATCATATATGATATTTGTATACCTGAATGATTATGTACATGTGTTATATCAAAATTGTTTTAACATTGTTATTTATACTAGTCTAAAGTAAAAAACCAAAACAAATAAAGATACACAATATAAACTCAACAATATTCATGTTCCTTGTTTTTATTTGTTATTCATTTGCTCTGTTTTACATTGAAAATGATAAAAGAATACAAGTAGAGTTTTACTTGTAAGGAATTGCGGCAAATGCTGCACATTTTTATCACCATTAAAGCCTATCTGCACTAGTCTGGCCAAACTTTTCAGTGTATCAGCTCTCAATTAACATAAGAAATAGGGGATCATGGGGGACCAACGGGTACCGCTTAGGTATTGTTTGCTATATAGAGGGTGGAAGTAGCTACAAGTAGTGCAGTCCAAAGGAAGGAGATACCCCACGGGTCACTTTTTCCCTCCACTGCGCAGTAGACGACAAAATACTTAATAATGATGAATTAATAGCAGTGAATAGAAATTTGCAGATGAATCTACAATGTTGGTCACGCCCAAGCTATTTGCCCCATACGTTGCTGACTCTATCTAAGATGTTAGGACCGGTTTACCTGGTGACTGTATCAAGCTAGTAACCCTACTAGATCTTGAAATCTTAAATTGGGTTTACAATTTCATAATACAATTCAATATTTCTTGGTAATGTATCACTAGACTTGCCCATTAAAGAGTTGGAATTGAATTGAAGACAAAGTATAATTTGCGCAATGAAAAGTTACTTTCCATTAGCCTAAGCTGCGAAGAACGACCATGTGCGCGAAGAGCGGGATCTCATGTAGTCTCTGCACGAGACTCACAAAGTAAAATGTCGCTTGGTTATGATGTCAGCAAGTCCTGCCTGATAAATCACGTTTAAAAATTTTGTTAAGATTTAGAAGGGGTACCCTTGTTCTCCCTAATAAGATAAAAGGTACTAGTCATTGTAGAATTTACTCTTATTCAATATATATTATGCCCATCTTATGGGGGTACAACTCATAAAAGTGTCTCCTCGATTCTCTGAAGACCATTTATGACAAGAGACCTGTTTACTAATATATTTCAGTTTATGCATATTTCTGCCCCAAACCCCTAAATACCAGCAATTCACCTCCTATGCATCAAAGTATTTCTATGGATGGAATTCACTTTGTGCATCCATCTGATTGTTGCTATGTCAGATAAGCTTTTGACAAAGGTGTTAGGTATCAAGAGAATCTTTTGATGAAGAAGTATGCATAAAATCAGTAAACAAGTCTATTGCTCAAGACGTTAATAGTAGGGAAGGTGTTTAACAAGATTTGACCATGTCAATTTAATTTTTTAAAGAAACAACACCCATTTCCTTCTCTGTTACAATAAATACATGAGGTTACCAACAACAAAAAGTCTCTAGATACAACTGAATATTGTACGTCCCAAATCCACAAAACTTGTTATCAGCGACAAATGACAGTTTCTGTAATAAGCTAGTGAAATCCTTGCTTCTGATTGGTTATCAGCAGATTTGTCATTGATTTTTATCATTTGTAATTGAAAAAAGTATTGTGAAACGGGTCCCAGGTTGCTTAATTTTCCATTTTTTCTATGGCTCTATGACGGTACTTTAAAAGCACCTGCATGTAGATTTACTGCTCAATAGCAGCATGATTTCTGGACTGAGCATTCCCTTAATCCAGAAGAAGAAAAAAATATGTATCTTTTGTGACGTCAATGCCTTAGCAGGTTGTCTCCTCTCCTGTCTCCTCTCCTCTCCTCTCCTCTCTCTCTCTCTCTCTCTCTCTTCCTCTCTCTTCCTCTCTCCCAGCCAAAGCTATCCCCTCTGCATCAGTCCTCCGGTGGTGGTGACATCATCTCTTTTGTTTTCCAATGTCTTCAATATCGTCTTCCTCAATCTAAGATGGAATATGAAGAGAGAAGAAACGAGAAGAATTAAAGATAAAGTCGAGGTCTGGTCAAAATTACTCATGTACATTGTGAAAGAAACTGTTTTAAAGCAGTAGGGAAACATTGATTATGTAGTTCTTAAGATTTGATGTATAATGTAAGCAGAGCTGCCAACCTTGCACGACCAAAAAATGGAACCATGATGGCTGTTCTGATATCATGTAAGTCTTGACAATAGACTACAGTTCTCAACATGGCTCATGACAATGAATCATGACGCAGTTTGGTTCTAATAAAGACACCTGTAAACATTAACCTCCAAGCCTCCGTATCATGACTTCTACAGTAGAACCATTATTAAAATATAATATGGTGTCAGGTCTTCCCGATCAAGGACAGATGTTGACTTTGAGGGAGGATAGAACCCAGGAATAAACAGGTGCAGGATTTCCATTTTTACGCCAGATTGAAGGGCTCAGTCCCGTGTGTGCAAACTGTGTGTATGTGGCTATGAGTGCGTACATGCGTCGGCATATTTTAACTCGGTGAAATTGCTTGTCTCGTTATTTTGACTAGGTTGTAAAGATACCACAATAGTAAATAAGAGGTTAAAGCATTGTTCAGAGAGAAACACATAAGTAAACATGGCAACAAATCTAAGTCAACCACAGCCATTGGAGCTGACTGGAAACTTAGCAGAAAATTGGAAACGTTTCAAACAAAGATTTGGATTGTATAATGTGGCCAGTGGAATGTCACAAAAAGAAGAAAAAGCACAAACATCCATGCTCCTACATGTCATAGGGGAAGAAGCTCTTGACATTTACAATACATTCCAGTTTGAGGAAGATACCGGAGATGAGATGAAATTAGAGAAAGTGCTAAAGAAATTTGAGAACTATTGCATGCCAAAACGTAATGTAACATTTGAGAGACACAAATTTTTCACACGGTCACAACACGAAAATGAAACAACAGATCAGTATGCAACTGAATTGCGCAATAGAGCTAAGTCTTGTGACTTTGGTGACTTAAAGGATAGCCTCATTCGTGATAGAATTATCTGTGGAATTGTGAACTCCATGGTCAGGGAACGCCTATTGAGGCAAGATGATTTGACGCTGGATAAGACGTTACAGTTGTGTCGTTCTGCTGAAACTATTCGAGCTCAGGCAAAAGAGCCGAGTTCCACGGATGAAGTCTCGGTTGATGCTCTTGGGAGTAGGAGAAAGTTGTTTCACGGTAATCAAAGACAAAATCCAAGGCAAAGTCTAGGTCAACAACAAACTCAAAGGCCATATCGAAGTCAAAATCAGACTCAAGGTCAGAAATCTAGAAATAGTTGCGGTCGTTGTGGAAACTGGCATGGTCAAAATGCATGCCCTGCCCAAGGTCAAATTTGCAAAAAGTGTGGCCTCGGAAATCATTTTGCGAAGTGTTGTAAAACTCCAATGAGTAAAGTTATCAACGAGATGCAAAATCTCGAGGTCGAAGATGATTTCATGGTTGATGTTGTAGAATCATTACAGTCTCGTGATGAGTGGAAGGTCAAGTTAGTTGTCAATAATAGGCCGGTTATTTTCAAGTTGGATACTGGTGCTCAGACAAACCTCCTTCCAGAATCAGTGTATCAGAGTTTGAATCCCAGGCCAAAGCTGCATCCAGCTAGAGTGAGATTGACAGGCTACAGTGGAGTAGTAATTCCAGTAAAGGGTCGTTGTTATGTACAAGTGGAGTACAAAGGTTTAACTCACAATATGGCTGTTCTAGTAACTCCTGGTGATCGTCAACCATTGTTAGGCTTACAAGCATGTGAGCAATTGAAGCTTGTAAAGAGAGTCTTGAATGTCAAAACAGAATCAAAGAATGCAATAGTAGATGACTATGAAGACGTGTTTGAAGGGTTAGGATGTGTTCCTGGAAAGCATCATATCACGCTAAAAGAAAATGCTCAACCTGTACAACATGCATGTCGAAAAATTCCATTTCCACTGCGAAATCAGCTCAAGGATGAGCTAGATAAAATGGAACGACTTAAAGTTATCACACCAGTGGATGAACCAAGTGATTGGGTGTCGTCGCTCGTGGTGGTGATGAAGAAAAACAATCAGCTTCGAGTATGTCTCGATCCAAGAGATCTAAATAGGTCCATAAAAAGAGAGCACTACCAGCTACCATCAAGAGAGGAAATAACAGCACAGTTTGCAGGAGCTAAATACTTCAGCAAATTAGATGCGTCCTCAGGTTTCTGGCAGATAGAGTTAGATGAGGAAAGCTCAAGGCCATGTACTTTCATAACGCCATTTGGGAGATACAGATTTCTCAGGTTACCATTTGGGGTCTGCAGTGCGCCAGAAGTGTTCCACAAGATTGTGCATAATTTGTTCGCACACATACCTGGTGTCAACACAATGATGGATGACATAGTAGTATGGGGGTCAACCCAACAGGAACATGACACCAGACTAAAACAGGTCCTTGACATAGCTCAGAAAGCAAATCTGAAACTCAACAGAGACAAATTGAGTTCAATGTGAGCCAAATGACATTCATTGGCGATGTGATCAGTGAACAAGGTGTTCAACCAGATCCAAAGAAGGTTGCAGCCATATTGAACATGGAAAGACCACAGAACAAGCAAGATGTTCAAAGGTTCTTAGGTATGGTTAACTACCAAGGAAAGTTCATACCAGATTTATCCACAAAGTCAGCCCCGCTGAGAAGTCTTCTTGAGAAAAGAAATGAGTGGATGTGGCAAGATGCACAAGAAAAAGCTTGGTGTCAACTCAAGGAAGCTCTGACACAAGAACCAGTGCTCCGTTTCTATGACAGCACAAAGCCAACGAAGCTATCAGCTGATGCATCCAAGAATGGACTAGGTGCAGTGCTACTGCAACAACATGACCAGAATTGGTTCCCCATTGCTTATGCATCAAGAGCAATGACGGATGCAGAAACTCGCTATGCCCAGATCGAAAAAGAACTGCTAGCGATGACGTCTGCATGTGAAAGATTTCACCAATACATACATGGACGACAGGTATAAGTCGAAACAGATCATAAACCTCTTGTGCCATTGTTCAAAAAATCACTCTGTGATTGTCCTCTTCGCATTCAACGCCTACTAATCCGAGTGCAGAGATACGATTTGAAAGTATCCTACACACCAGGAAAATACATGTACACCGCAGATGCATTGTCTAGAGCGGTAGATCCACAGGCAGACATGCAGGTCGAAAGAGAGGAAGACATCAGAATCTATGTAGACACAATAATGGAGACATTACCAGTCACATCAAACAGAAAAAGTCAGTTTGTAGATGAAACACTGAAAGACAAAACACTACAAGAATTGATAGGCATCATCAAAGATGGATGGCCTGAAACAAAACAACAATGTCCAGTAGCAATTCGAGCATACTGGAACATTAGAAGTGAGCTGTCAGAAGCCGAAGGCTTAATCATGAAAGGCAGCAGGATCGTAGTACCAAGCACAATGAAAAAACAGATGTTGGACAAGATCCATGAAGGACATTTGGGCATAGAAAAATGCAAGAGAGGTGCAAGAGAAGTCTTGTATTGGCCCAGAATAAATCAAGACATAACAGAAATGGTACAAAATTGTAACTCATGCTTGATGTATAAACCAAAACAACAGACGGAAAGTCTGAAACCACACACGGTACCAAACAGACCGTGGGAAAAGATCGCTGCAGACTTGTTCACACTGAATAACAAAGAGTACATGGTAATAGTAGATTACTATTCACAATTCATTGAAGTCTGTCCACTGTCAACAACAACAAGTAAAACAGTGATAACAAAAATGAAAGAAGTCTTTTCAAGACAAGGCACACCAAGTGAACTCGTGACGGATAATGGTCCGCAATTAGCTAGTAAAGAGTTCAAAAACTTTGCACAAGATTGGGACTTCTGTCACACAACAACAAGTCCGTATCATCCTCAGTCGAACGGACTAGCAGAGAATGCAGTGAAAATTGTGAAGAATCTCATCCGCAAATGCCAAGACAGTAGACAAGATGTCTACAGGGCTCTACAAGTCTACAGAAGCTCACCGCTGGAATGCGGAAAATCGCCAGCTGAACTCCTGTACAACAGGCGATTGAGATCAAACCTGCCCATGGTGGACAAACTTCTTGATCCACAACACATTGATCCTCAACAGGTGAGGGAAAGGAAGGAAGGGCAGAAGGTAAAGCAGAAAGAGCGATATGATAAACATGCTCGAGACCTACCAGAACTAAACATAGGTCAGACTGTAAGACTTCAAAACATGCACAACAATCGATGGTCACAAAGTGGCATCGTCAAAGTCAAACTGCCAAACAGATCATATTTGGTAGAGACAGAGTATGGAGAGATTAGACGAAGAAACAGACGTCATCTCAGACCAGCACCCAGACGAAGGGATGATCGGTTCCAACAGACAACACAGACGGACAGCGATCCAGATGACAACGAGGATGTTAGCGAACCAACCCCTGAGCGTTCCAGCGTACCAGCCCAGCAAGCATCATCCTACATGACCACCAGAAGTGGACGAATAAGCAAACCGCCAAATCGAATGGACTTGTGAAATAATCACAAAAACAAATAGAACTGAAAGTGAAAGTTACACTTTGCCTTTAAAAGAACATTATATTATATTGTTGTGAATGTTTTAACATTAACTGTATATATGTTTTTTGTTATATCCACAGATACTTTGAAGATATCAAGACTGGATATCGTTAAGTTATATTCAAGCTGAAGTTAAAGCTTAAGTGTGTTAATCACTGGATTGAAAAGTTATTGGAAAGAAATAACTGCAAAAGAAATGTTGCAAAATATTGTGAATGCATTGTCAAAGAAACAACTCACAAAATCATTTATTTCTTGAAAAGTATTTGAAACAGATCAAAACAAACCCAATGCTCGCCATATATGCATTGTTTCAAGATTTGGAAAACATATTGAACCCAAAATTAATATCCAGTGATGTGTTCAAAAGAAAGTTTTAAAAATAATGTGTTATGTTATATCTGTGGAAAAAGAATGTAAACCTTCTTAGAAAGGGAGATGTTCTGATATCATGTAAGTCTTGACAATAGACTACAGTTCTCAACATGGCTCATGACAATGAATCATGACGCAGTTTGGTTCGAATAAAGACACCTGTAAACATTAACCTCCAAGCCTCCGTATCATGACTTCTACAGTAGAACCATTATTAAAATATAATAATGGCAAAAAAAAAGTTTATTTAGAAGTATGTATTTTGTTGTTATTTTGGTATTATCAGCATTTCATTCTTTTTGAGAATAATTTTCTCTTCAAGTATGTTTTAACTTTAGTTTTCTATTTTGTTTTTGATTTTGTGATCAAATCAACATTTTAGGGCAGTTGTTTGACATGCGATTTCAAAACAAAAACACACACAAAAAAAAATTAAAAAATTCTTTAAAAATAACATATTTTATGAAGAAAAAACGTACTACAGTAATTTGGAGGAAAAAACTGAAAAATTCTGGGAAAAACATAATGGTTGGCCCAGCTCCGTGTAAGGTTTTTGAATGATCAAAGTGAAAAGGGGATTAACTCAATCGAACTGAAATCACATGAACTACACACAAAAATGAGTATATGGGGCTACACTTTTCCTTTCCCTCTTTTTCACTGTACTCCAATTTAATTCTCTCTCCTCAATTGGAAAGTTCAATCTCTGCCATTTCTTTCAACCTACCAACCAACCATACAATCTTAAAGGCCATATGTACTATTTTGGCTAGGAGGGATTAGACCATCCAGGAAGGTCACTGACAGGTGGCTATCTCATCAACTCAGCTCTCAATTAACATAAGAAAAAGGATCATGGGAGACCAATGGTCACCGATTAGGTATTGTTTTCTATATAGAGGGAGCAAGTAGCTAAAAGTAGTACAGTGGGCCTTTAATATCTATATTATTTCTTTCTTTTTTCTGTTACCTCAGGATATTTTTCGACCAGTAAGACCATGACATCATCCACGAAATCGCCCTGTATAACAATTTCATCTCCAGACACCGATGACCCGCAAGAAAAATGCCTTCCAAACAGTTTAGCGGCTTCTTTTAATGAGACACCTGTTACAAAACAAGATAAGAATTAGATGTACGATAAACTGGCACAAAGAGAAAAATTATTATCGTTGATTTTCTTACAAAATTATGGTAATAAATAGGGGATAACAAAGTTGACAAATAGAAAGAAATCAAGTATTTATTGCCCATACAGAAATTTGTTTTTTCAGTGCTCAAAATTTACAGAGATCATGTCACACAAAAATAAATAATCATAGACAGTTACAGTAATGATAAACTAAATTCATTATTATTATTAGGCATTTAGCTACGCTTTTCATAGTACACTATATCACAGCGCTTACAATAATATGCAATATTATACAAATAATGAATGGTTATGAGTTCAATAGGGCGAATATTTTCATGAGTTGAAAGATTAACATTCTATTCAACGAGGCGTCAGCCGAGTTGAATAGAATTAACGTTAATCTTTCAACGAATGAAAATATTCGCACCATTGAACGAATGAAAAACATTCATTATTTGTTTTATACAACATCGAAGAAGATCTAATAGAACGTTAATCAACAAATTATGCTTTACTCCTTATATTAAAGTTGGAGTCAAGCCTTAGCTTCTCGATTACATTCAGATTGCCTTCGCGTCAGATACACGCAGTGATACGCGCGCGCACGGATGAGAGGTACGCAGTCTGCATATAACCAAAAATGCACGGCGCATATAACCAAAAATGCACGACCGTGCAATATAACATCTATTGAATATCATGTGACCAACAATCCTCCAATCAAATGACAAGGATCCACGTAGGTGTTGTATAAAACAATATAACCACAAATCTTAACATAACATTGAACAAACAAAAATAATAGCGAATCAAGTAGGAAATAAGTAGGTTTTAAGGAGTTTCTTAAAAACATCCACTGATGCAGCACCTTTTATACTGGAGGGAAGTTTATTCCACTCCTTAGCTACTGCAACAGTGAATGTGCGATCTCCTGCCTTACTACGGGTCACATGAAAAGTCAATCGAAATGGGTCTGCATTGGAGCGAAGGTTTGTATGTACAGGTCTTTACAACTCAAGACAGTCACTAAAATACTCTGGCGCCTGATCATGAAAAAATTTGTATCTTCTTCTGTCTTCTTCTGGTATACTCCTCAACGTTCCGTAAGGAACCAAACGAGGAGGATGAGGGGGTGCGCACTGTGCTTGTTTAGTTCTTATACAAATAAAAGAATCTTAAAAACAATCCTCTGTTTGATTGGTAACCAATGAAGGAATGTTAGTAGAGGCATGGCATCGTGACGACTGTCTAAACGAAAAATAATACGAGCAGCCCAGTTCTGTAAACTTTAAAGTCTTCTTATATATGTTTGAGGGACTTCTGTAAGCAGCCCGTTACAATAATCAAAAATTCATAACATCTTAAGTTGGATAAGGTAACTGAAATACATTTTGTACGATGAGGACTCCATAAATCTGTGGACAAATTCTACCCACTTATTCAGGGTTTAAAGCTGAAATTGAGTAAGTACCCCAAAATTCCATTATGAAAGTGATTATCTAGAAGCAATCGGGAAAGGTTTAATTATGTAGTGCATGAGCATTGGGACTGGTGTATACTGAGACGTTTTGGAATCGTCAAAATAAGAAATTGACTTGATATTTTTGACAGTCACATGAACCAAACATAGTAATGGGTATATGGGACTACACACAAATGTAGCTCGAATTTGTAGAAATTAGAAAGAAAATAGAAAGAAAGAAATCAAGTGTTTATTGTCCATTCGTTTAAAAAAAAGTCAGTACTAAAAATTTAGAGAGATCATTTTACACAAAAAGAAATAATCATAGACAGTTACAGTAATGGTAAACTAAATTCATAACAGCTGAAGTTGGAAAAGTAACTGAAATACGTTTCGTACGATGAGGACTCCATAAATCTGTGAACAAATTTTACCCACTTATTCAGGGTTTAAAGCTGAAATTGAGTACTAGCCAAAAAAAATCATTTTGAAAGTGATTTTCTAGAAGCAATCGGGAAAGGTAAATTATGTAGTGCATGAGCATTGGGACTGGTGTATACAGAGAGGTTTTGGAATCGCAAAATAAGAAATTGACTTGATATTTTTGACAGTCACATGAACCAAACATAGTAATAAGATAAGATAAGATAAGATAAGATTTTATTCGTCTTTCTTTTAAATGACATACAGAGCATAACATTGGATCATAACACATTTACAATGCAAAATAACAAATTATGGCAATGATAAAAACAAAGTTAACTAAAAGAAAGACGAGGAGACCCTGGTAAAAGCAGAGCTTGTAATTATTAGGGTCCCCTCTGAGCCGGATAAAACATGATGAATAGATATTTGTGACTACCTAAGAATACAATAGGGAAAAGGGGGTATAACAAAACAAGAAGTGTACACACACACAACAACAACAACAACAAAACGAGAGACGAGACTAGACAAGACGGGAGAAAAGAGAAAATATGAGAAATAATAGAAGACTACAGCACATCGACAATAGGCACAGCACACAACGGGCACAAGACAAAAGGGGGAGGGAATAAGAGGTTGACAATCTGAAAATATTCAGTTAGACACATATTAATATCAAGAAGAAAATTTACACTACTCTATGAGTCACAGTATTTATCGAGAAGATAAACCTTAAGTTTACACTTAAATGAAGAGAGACTAACAGATTGCTTATGGGTAATGGGTATATGGGACTACACACAAATGTAGCTCGAATTTGTGGTCCACACTTTTCAGCTATATCTTGTCCTATTCCAAATATGGGCGCGTATGAAGAGCATTTCTTTTCCAAGGGAAATTTTTCCTGTGATTTTCTTCCAAACTGACTTGACATTTGACAACCATGAGTAAGCACACCTTTTATTTTTCCCCTTTACCCAAACTCAACCTTCTCTTTAAATCTAGAGTTCAATTAGTACGCTTTTATCACATTACATGTACATACCATGTGTTTCTAGGCCCTTGACTACTGTGACATATTTCTTCTTGTTTCTTGTTACTCGGCCCACAGAGATTTTAGACTTTTCCACCTGCTTCTTTGCTTTGATTACACCTCGTCCACCTGGAATGTCAGAGAGAGAGAAAACAAAAATCAATCATTCTGTAGTGGCTATATCTGCTCAACCAATAACTGCTCAATCCAAAGAAATGTCACATAAAACATGAGAGATGTATGGTACTATTATATTCCCCCCCCCCCTTCTCTCTCTCTCTCTCTCTCTCTCTCTCTCTTTCTCCTCCTCCTCCTCCTCCTCCTCCTCCTCCTCCTCCTCCTCCTCCTCCTCCTCCTCCTCCTCCTCCTCCTCCTCCTCCTCCTCCTCCTCCTCCTCCTCCTCCTCCTCCTCCTCCTCCTCCTCCTCCTCCTCCTCCTCCTCCTCCTCCTCCTCCTCCTCCTCCTCCTCCTCCTCCTCCTCCTCCTCCTCCTCCTCCTCCTCCTTTCATTTTCTTAATTTCTCCCTTTAGAGATAAAGAGAGAGGGTGGAATAGGGGGTCTTGAAAGAAGATAAACGGTATCTTCAACTTTCTTTATATATGTTCATATCATTGCTTACTAAAGATATGAGAATCAAACTTAGTTTATGTGATGTTGTTATTATCTGTATTAATGTTCACTGGTGTAAAACTCGACCAAATGAAACCAAGCATACAAACTAATTTATAAGCAGTGGTCTTGTAACTGGGAGATCTCTGATTCAAAACCAAGTTGATGCGCTAGTATCTTGTAGTAAGGCATCAATCCTCATTACCAGGTCCCTCAGAGAGGACTTAAAGCTGTTAGTCCCCTACTTGCTTACTTCCATGAACAAGCATATACTTGTATATGCTTTCTTAGCAGTCGATAAAAACAAAAACCAGCAAACTATCCAAACAAAATTCATTAGTACTAAACCCTCATACTGAAAAGTCCTACAGGTTAAGCCCAATAACTCACAGCTTGCCCGCAGAGCAGAAATACTCACCTCGTTTTTGCCGTTTCTTGGGATCGTCTCCTTCTCCATCCGCACCGTCTCCAATCTTCATCGCTCGCTCGAAGAAGTCTGGGAAATGCTCCTCCCACCATCTCTTGCATTTGTCGTAGTCTGCCAAGTACTCACAGTACTCAAAGGGCATGGAACAGACTGAAAAGCACAAGCAAATCATTATTCAGTGTATTATTCTGTAAACGGGATCACTACCCCTGTACTCTCAAAGACAACCATTGCCACCCCCCCCCCCCCCCCGCCAAAAACAAAATAAAAAATATAAGATAAAAATCCTCAATTGGACAATGATCCCTGATAAGTATTCCTTAAAGAATTTCCCTCAGACCACTACACTGGGGTCAAATTGAAAGATCCATGGGTGAAACAAAGCTAGTTTCAAGTTTCAAGTTTATTTATTTTATTTTATCGAAGATAACATAATTGAACATGATGAACATGGTAATAATTATGACTAAACATACAATATAGAAAACATAATGTACATGGTGAATAGTTATAACAGAGGATACAATCCTATAAATAAATCATTCAAGAAAGAGGGGGATCTACTAAAAAGCAAAGCTTGTATTCATACCTCCGCAATAGTTTACTTTCAGGGGATAGTTGGCTCTGTCCTGTTTGTCCTTCTTTTTACTCTTCTTGGGGACCTCTACTTCAGCTTCAGGTTCCTCAACTGGTATATCTTCAACTGGTTCTGCCATTTTCTAGGATTGTACTGGAATCTGAGGTAGAGAAAAATAAGAAATTAAAATTTGTGATGTGATGTGATGTGATGTTCTTCTGCATAGACCCTTGATTAATTCCAAAATAATCCTGGGCCCCATTTCACAAAACTTGTCATCCGTGACAAATGACAGTCTTTGTTATAAGCTACTGAAATCCTTGCTTCTGATTGGTTATCAGCAGATTTGTCACTGATTTTGTCATTTGTAATTGAAAAAAGGCTTTGTGAAATGCTCCCCAGGACTCCAGATGGATACATCCATCAGATAATGTATGCAATATTTTATTTTCTGATTATGATTCCATGTAAATATTCAATTTCAGTGAATTCTTTAGGTATTATTAGATACATTCAGAGTACAATATTAGGCCTACTCAATTTACGAGTGCATACATTTACCTCTGGCCAGGCGCGCAGCCAGGGAAGGCGGTGGGTGCAGTCGCCCCCCCCCCTCCCCCCCCCAAAAAAAAAAGAGAAAGAAGAAAGGAAGAGGACGTAGAGAGAAAAAGGATTAAGAGTCGAGAACGGTACAACAAATCGTCTTCTTTCTGTAATAATTTAATGAAACATCAAAGCTTCTGCGCACAAAGCGTGGGAACTGAATTCAGATAAGGATTAATAAGAATCGAAAACAGTACAACGAATCGTCTTCTTTCTCTAATAATTAAATGAAATATCAAAGCTTCCTGGGGGGAACTGAATTCAGACAAGGAATTAGAGTCGAGAACGGTACAACGAATCGTCTTCTTTCTTTAATAATTTAATGAAACGTCAATGGGTCTTTTTTCGAGAAAAATGACTGCTTATAATGGGTATGGGTTTCAAGGCTTGACGTGGCGGCACACCCCGTCTAACCCAAATCTGAGTATCCCCCCCCCCCCCCCCCCTGGGAAATGTCCGATTTCATTTAAACTTTCACGAGTCTTAGTTGATATTTCTAATTCTAGTTTGCTACTACCAGGCCAAGCCAGGTTAGATTTCCCTTTAAAAACACCAAACATTACAAATGTAAGTTAGAGTCTAGTTTTCCTCACTGTCTCAGCAACAAGAGGGCAGCACATACTGTAGCCAGGAAAATAACAACAGACAATAGATTCTAGACATTCATATTTTAAATAGCGAATTTCCAATTTTTAAGGTTTCTAGCTAATTACCAAAGCCAAAGGATAGGGGACTAACTGTTAGAGCTTTCCCAGCGCCAGCTGTTAATGTAAATGATCTAGTCCTACGACGCTACGAGAATGACTGCATGCAATTGCAACTCTCTTGTTCGAGTATTTTTATTTTCACATTCACAATCACCGACATCGGCCAAGTTTACACTGAAAAATTAGGAAAGTTGGCAAATATAATTAAAATTTAATAGATTTATTTACTTTCTTCAAATCGATCTGATTTCCGCCTTGGGTGTACAGATCCAGTCGCCTTATCCGCTTCGTCAATTAAACACAGATCTCTTGCTGGAGTGCAAGTCACAAAGCTCAAGATAGTGCATTTAAAAGTAATGCAATTCACGTGCAAAACAAATGGGAACTCTCGTACGAACTAGATCTACATACGTACGTACGTAAATGCATGGAAATATATATATGCTAACCTAGAGAAAGCAAATCAAAAATGAAAAAAAAGGACTTTGGCTATCTACTCTAGATCAAGACTTTCATCGGAAGTTCAAGTTCAAGTCAAAGTTCAATTTATTTATCCACAAATGCAAAACATAGGGAGCTACATGAAATAAAATACATACATACAATCCAGCAATAGAACATGTACATCATATATAAAACAACTCCAGTTGGAGCAATGTATGTTTTAAAAAGAAAAAAATCAGCAAATGTGGAAGGGGTAGTCAAAATCAAAAATGGTTTGTCGAGGACTGCCCCCAGTAATACAAAAAAAAATCTACAATTAAAACTTAAAAGTAAATATAAGGTAAAATGATGGGGTAGTACCAATAACGAGAAAGAAGAGGGAGAAAAATATCAAAGACAGGGGAGGGGGGCATCTACCTATATGTGAATATTGTAAAGGATGGATTACTTATCAGGAATAATCTTAACTTAGCCTTAAATGAATACAATGAAGAACAATTTTTGATGTCAGGTGGAAGATGACTCCATAACATAGGTCCATTAAAGGGTATCCGTTTTTGTATTTAAAAAAAAGTCTTAACTATGGGTATATGGAAACTACTTGCATTTCTTGTAGCATATGAATGAATAGAAGAGTTCAGTATAAAAAGGTCATCAAAGACAGGTGGCAAGTTGTTATGTTTGTACTGGAACATGAATTGACCAAGCTGCATAATATATATAGAATTAACATTTAAAATATTCATCAGTTTAAATAGGGGTGCAGTATAAGATTTGGTTATCAAGCGTATGGCTTTCTTTTGAAGAACTAAAAGTCTATTCAGAAGGGTTACTGAGCAGTTGGCCCAAACAATATTTGCATACGACAAGTAAGGAAGCAGCAATGTATTATAAAGGTTACATAAGATTGGCAAAGGAAATAATTTATGGACAACATAAAGAATACCTATTGCACTTGAAATCTTAAAGGCAATGTGGTTAACATGTGTCTTCCAGTTTAAGCCTTCATCTACATATATTCCTAAAAAAATTGTTGAACAGACTTTGGATAAATATTCATCATTTAATTGCACATGTTATTCATCAGCATCGAAATTGATATTTCTACCTTTAAACACCATATAATTAGTTTTAGTCATGTTGACCTTCAATTTATTAGCATAAAACTAGCATGAAACCTTCTCCAATTCTGTTTTCAGATTTACCAGACAAAAAAATATTTTACTAGAAGCATAATGAAGATCATTAATGAATAATAGAAACAATGAGGGCCAACCGGCCAAGGATACTCCCTTGAAGAATTCCAGTCACAATGTTACATAAATCAGAAGACTGTTGATCAATAATAACAAATTGTTTACGATTATTTAAATAATTTTCAAACCAATTCAAGGAAATACCTCTAATACCGTAAAATGAAAGTTTTTGTAACAAATATGAATGATTGACACTATCAAAAGCGTTCGAAAGATCAAGAAAGATACAAAGTGAATTATAATTGGGACAGTTTATCTTTCATCTAGCTCAGCGTTTTCAATTTTTTTTGTTCAAAGTCGAGGCACCTTTTGAAGAAATAAAATGCTACCCGTCAACCCAATCCCAAATTCTTCACTGAAGATTCATTTTGGCACTTGTCGAGTGCGATGTACGGTCGGGCACATTTGTTTCTATTCTAATGATTTGAGATATGTTCTGTATTTGCACAACCGTGAACCGTCACATGTTTCGGCAGCTGCATCTTTGCAGGCCGCAGCTATATAGGGTGGTCTTATTTTTTGTTAATCATTTACATATTAAGTGGCGGAATGGGCCTACTATTCCAATAGCAAAATTACCAAACCTAAATACTTTCCCTGTGAAACAAGTAAACAATTAAATGCTAGCCCCCATCCCCCGCAAAAGAATGCAGGGGCGGATCTAGGGGGGGGGGGGGGAGGTGTTTCGGCGGTTTAAACCAGGCTCCCCTTGGGCGGCCAAGTGAGGGGGGGGGGGGGGGGAGAGTAACGGCGCGATTTTTGGAAAATCCTGGAAGCCGCGCCAAGTGGTTAACCCCCCCCCCCCCCCCCCCCCTTCGGCAAAAACTTTTGCATTACTTTTATATTATATATACGCAAATACATAACTCCTCTTTTTAGTTTATTTCATTTGTTTGTTTGTATTTATTCCCTGTAAATAATTTATAATATATCCCCAGGCAGCATAGGTGCTGGGGCTGGTTTTGATATATATATATATACATGCCCATCATACCAAGCAGAAATATCACTGAATGCGTTCGTTTGTTGTTGTTTGTTTGTTTGGTTTGTTTGGTTTGTTTATACCCAATATAGGCCTACCATTTTAAAATGAAAAGCAAATACAAACTGGTGGTTGAACATTTTTCAAATATAAAATCAAATAATCAATATAGCCCCTACAAGACTTTCATTTTTTGGCAAATTGATTTGCAGTCATTATTTCACAATCCCCCTCCCCTTCCATAAAGCCTCTATTCCAGTCAGTTGATGTACAACAATTCGGAGGCTTGAATTTGCACTTTGCCATCACAAAACTAGTTCAAAACAAATATCTTTTGCAACTGTGAAAATGTACATCCAGTTTCATTTGTCAAGGCTGTAATGTATTTGTCAATAGGTGGCGACATACCGTTGTTCGATTATTCCGTGATTACCCAACACCAAGCTGTGCGTTGAAGATGTCGTCCGTACTTTGCACTTTTACTCGAAGAATTTTGCCTCATGTGAGGCAAACATCAGGTAAGAATTCACATATTATATATATTAAATAAACACGTGAAGCCTCTGTTAAGGTAGATTAATACTGAATAGTTATGAAGCTATCATAACCTGTTGGTCGAATTTCCAAAGCACTGCGTCTGTGGACCTATATCGCATATTTTCCAGACGGCTGAAGCAGGCGTGTCCTCAGTCAGTGTACCGTTGCTGCTAATGTTTTAATGCTACGCGTACGCGTCTGGCGCAGATTATTTTTGAAAAAAGTTACGATTCTAGCACTAGACTACGCCTCATCTGGTTCAATTATTTTATTTATAAAAAAACATATCAGTGTTCAGATGTATACGTTAATTCATGTCCGAGACAGACCCCTCTCATTGAAAATTGACTTGAGCTGAGATCGACAATTCACAAAAGTCACAAGTGACTTTGACTTGTCCTTGACAAAACTTTTATGCTAGCCATATTTCTATCGTTTAGGATTTTGTTATCTTTAACCTCCTCCTGTTAGGCTGCTTAATTTGATCATGATGGTCCTTGACTACATATTTTACCATAATTTTACTCTTAATTCTTATAAAAAATTGAGCAGATTAATTTAATAAAATAAATGGGAATGAAATGTAGACTAGATCTAGGTCTAGATCTAGATCTACACTATCGATGCGGAGTATCATATTAGTTACTACTGAGTACTAGACTATCATACTCATACTATGTCATAGATCTATCTCTCTGTAGCTATTCTCTGTCTCTCTATCTTCTTTTCTTGTTAATAATATCTGTGCTGTGTCTAGGTATTGATGATCGATGATTAATGCTCTTCTAAGTTCGAAACACTTACTTTTATGCCCATTGTATATTTCATTTACCTACATGTATGTTTTAAAAAATGTTACACTTAGTCTTATAATGAATATTTTATGCATTTTAAACCAATCATGCAATGTTTTGTATAAAACCATAAAGGTCTTACTGAAATTTACTACAGATTTGATTATATTTATAATTCTTTATCTTGTTTATCAATACAAAAGTCTTTTTGTGTTAAAACACCTTCTTACTCTACATACACCTCTGTAGTATATTGATGAACTTTATTCAAATTAATTATCATTGGCACTTATATGTGTCACAGGTGATTCAAACCACTAAATTGGAATAGCATCTTCTTCTTTTTTTCTGTTTTTTTAACAGAACATATTTTCCTTCCCCCACCTTGGAACTCCCAATGGATCAATTCATTATAAAGTCTGATATCATGTAACCATAATGTCTCAAGATTAGTTATTAAACCAGGCTCACGATCAATTGGGCAAAAAGAATTTCCGTTTTGGTTTAATAAAATTTGGAGTGGACTTTAAAAGATTATTATTATTATTATTATTATTATTATTATTATTAAACTAAAACCAAAAGAAAAAAAATGATCTAAAGACTTATGTTTGTGATAAACTTGGGGCGAAAGATAATGGTTAATATGAAACAACTTAATCTAGGAGCTGCCAACCTTATGTATCATTTTAACTTATACATGTAGTTGCTTTTGCAATATTTAGGCTTTGGTGTGATCATGGCTTGTGGGAATGAGTAAGGTGCATATTAGGTGAAGTGTTAGGATCAGTGTTGAAGAATTTTGTTAATGTTAGAGTACTTAGAGATAGCCCATGGAGTGATTGCCAGTGGTTGCTGAAGCATGTGTTAAGCAATCATAAATGTACAGTTGTTTGTATGTATCATCCATTTCATTGAATGATCTTTTAATTGAATCCAGGCCATCAGGTCCGATGTGCCGTCTCAAGCCTGGCTAGTCTTCCAGAGGAACATGAGATGCTGAGGAAGACTTGCAGAGATTTTGCCGATAACGAACTTAAACCAAACGCTGCTGAATGGGACAGGAACCACACATATCCAATCAAACAGGTATGAAGGGGAGCCCTGCGTCTGCGCACCTAACATTTCATTTTAAACTGACGAGAGTTTTCTATTGCATTCCCCTTATGCTTCATCTTAAAGGTAAAGACCAGTATTGGAAACGCCCCAATTTCAAAAAATGAAATGGAAGCTCTTATTACCAATCATGTGAAAGAATATGTTTTGAATAATACATGATGATAAAAAATTTGCCGGGAAACCGCATACTAATTGATATATTTGGTAAATTAGTTTATCTATTGGTGTGTGAGAGATAAAACGCATGTGTGCGTAGTCCCATATACATCTTTCTGTGTACAGTGCTTCTAACTTTATGAAGACTTGGCCAAATTTCTTATAATTTTGATGATTCCAGAACCTTGCAGTACATCTATGCTAGATGATCAACCTTTTCTAATCGATTTCACACCGTTTCTTTCACAATGCAATCGCATGACCAGAACTCAACTTCATCTTTAAACTGACAAGAGTTTTCTATTGCATTCCCCTTATGCTTCATCTTAATATACCTTATTTTATTCTAAGTAAATATTTCTGTATCTCATAACATGCAGGTAGTGCATTCATTTACTCATTGAACAAACTGCTATGATTTCCTGCTTCGTGTATGTGAACGAGCCATCATATTGGCCTTCAGAGCCAGAACTTGAAGTGCATTAACTCTGTACTAAGCAGAGTAACAGACGTTTGGAAGGTTCAAACATCTTGGCAGGTTTTCAATTCAGTTCCTCAGTCAAAAATATGATTATTAACTAAGTTTGCAGCTTAGACAAAATACTTTGTCAACGTTTACAGTTCAATCTTTTGATTAAGTATTTTACCCTATCTGCATTAAATACGGCCCCACGACTCCACATTAAATGTTTATGTAAGAGGATTATAATCAAACAAGATGGGTTCTGTCTGTCTCAATGAAAGAAATGCCAAAATGTGAGGAGCTTATTTTTATTTTTGAGGGTACTTTACCATCAGAATTGAGAATGATTATGAACTATTTGGATCCTAAATAAACATAAATGTTTGTAGGCTAACATACCAGCAACTTATACATGTAAGTAATGTTGTGATGTGAGTTTCTCTTAAAACAGTGCTGCTGAGTGCAAACATGGCACAGTAAAATGTAACTAAGAAAAGCTTTTTG
This sequence comes from Strongylocentrotus droebachiensis, assembly GCA_035222895.1. Taxonomy (NCBI): domain Eukaryota; kingdom Metazoa; phylum Echinodermata; class Echinoidea; order Camarodonta; family Strongylocentrotidae; genus Strongylocentrotus; species Strongylocentrotus droebachiensis. The sequence continues at coordinate 85,847 of JAVYIG010003654.1, forward strand.
GATCAATGCTTTATCATTAAACCATTGATCAAACTGAAGAAGGATTAAGTTGCTTATTTGCGTTTATTTGCAAGGTCACAAGTCAAACCATTACATCACTATTAGACTAATTGTGCTTTAGATTTTTAGATAAGTCCAAAGTCAAGTGTATCCAATACCACTGCCAATTTGTATCGAATTGTATTATGGAATTGCAAACATAAATTGACATAAATTATCATTTTATGTGATGTTTTTTTTCTGATTTGAGCTCTAAAAGAGTTAGCTTGGTATATTCATCAGATATACATATACTGAAATCTTAAATGTGGTTGTTAGCATATATGGGCCAAAGTTGCTTGGACTTACCAATGTGTATTCAACTACCGTATATAACGGTGTATAAACCGCACTTTTTTGCCGCCGAAAAAATTTCAAAGTCGGGGGTGCGGTTTATACACGGTACACCAAAAAAACAAAAAAAAAAAAAAAAAAAAATTTTTTTTTTAAGTTTCAATTTATGCCCCTCCACCTGGCGCTATGCCTGGCAATGTCTCCCGGCTCGGTAATCGGTGTGTTGACTCACCACTCGGAAACTAGAACAACACTCAAATTTGTCTGTCATCTTGGTTTGAAAGTAATCTTTCTGATAGAACTCAATATGTAGTTTATAATAATAATTCCTCCAATTTTTTTTCTATTACATGGTGTACCACAAGGTTCTATCCTAGGTCCCTACTGTTTTTTAATTTACAGTACCGTAATGATGTTACACACAAAAAAAAAAAATCTGGGCAAAAAAAAAAAAGTTTTTTTTTTTTTTTTTTTTTTTTTAAGGGCGAAAAAGAGGGGTGCGGTTAATACACGAGGGCGGTTTATACAACGTTATTTACGGTATTCATAAAATAAAGCAGTCTAAAAACAAATTCATTACTTTGTGATTCATGTATAATGCTTTCCATGTTAAAATCTAGTTTACTCCTGTGGGAAAACAAATCCCATACAGGTTCTATGACAATTGCTTCACATTCCATTTCCTGAACTACTTTTGTATTACTCAATTCCTAACTTCAACCTCACTTTATCCTCAAATCTAACCCTCAATCTAACTTCAAACCCAATTGCACCCCTAACCCTATAATATCTTTGATGAAATAAAACCTAGAGCAATTTGTCATCTGATCAAATGTTGGGTCAGTTATCCAATGATTCCTCCGGCAACAATTGCTCTTGGCTTCATTTCAACCTAACTTTATCCTCAAACTTAACCCTCAATCTAACCCCAAAACCAACCCTAACCCTTTATTGTGATGAAATAAATCCTAGAACAATTTGTCACCTGATCAAATGTTGGTTCAGTGATCCGACAAGTCCTCCCACGACAATTACTTCAGGCTTTATTTTGTAAATGTTATATGGTGAGAGTTGCAAGAGGGTTTTTAGGTTTAGGGTTAGGGTTAGGGTCAGGTATAGTGATGGGACCTGGGTTGAAGACAGGAATTCAATTTCTGAGGAAAAGTGACCTGGAACAATTGTCACAAGGTCAAATGTTGTACAACCATCTAGTCACAGAGTAACATCCTTTCTGATTCGTATTTTGTAGGTGAAAGGTCTTGGCGAGCTCGGCTTGCTGGCTGTGGCTGTCTCAGAGAAGTATGGAGGCACCAATCTGGACTACCTGGCGTATGCTATCGCTATGGAGGAGATAAGCAGGGGCTGTGCGAGTACGGGAACGATCATGTCGGTTAATAATGTGAGTCTGACACAAGGAATGATGATGATAATGGTAGTAGTAGTAATAGTACTAATAATGATAACTATAATGATAACAAATCATGATAATATTAATAGTAATGCTAATAACAACAACAACTATTATTTTTGATAATTATAATTATAATTATAATTGTAATTATTACAATAATAAATAATAATAATAATACACAGTAGGCTTACAGTTGCACCATGTGAGTGTGTGTGTAATCCTGACAACTACACCCACACATTATGGGACTAGGAAAATAAATATTACTGACAGTCCTTTTCAGGACTCCCCAATCCTGCTCCTCTCTCTCACACGGTGCAACTGTAAGCCTACTGTATATCTACATCACCATGCAAGCTGATACTTATAAGCAATACGAATAGTGGTGATAATATTGATGATGATGATAACAATGATAATAATGAGAAAATAATTCATAATGATAATAAACAAAATAATATGGGGGATTCAAACAGTATCATAGCGCTTACAAAATAATTCATGATATTAATAACCAAAATAATATGGGGGATTCAAACAGTATCATAGCGCTTACAAAATCATGCTAACAAAAGTACGCTAAAATAAAGCCCAAGGATGTCTGAGGGCAACAGTGACTAGATTCACCTTTTTAGCTCCTGTCAAATACCGGTATTGTACATGATATGTAATTTTTGTTGATTTGACTAATAAAATAATAATAATATTAATGATGATCATGAGATTTTATATGTGCTTCTTGCTTTCAGTCTCTGTATCTAGGTCCTTTAGAAGGCTTTGGTACAGAGAAGCAGAAGGAAGAATTTATCACGCCGTTTGTCAACGGAGACAGAGTAGGCTGTTTTGCTCTCAGCGAACCAGGTACATTATTCAAAACAAAGTATACATCCCAAGATTTAAAATATTAACTGGAGCAAATAAACACATAGTGAGGTTCTGGATGCCTATTGCAGGGATGCCAGTTTTCAGGCAATATTTAAAACAAAAGTATACATCCCAAGATTTAAAATATTAACTGGAGCAAATAAACACATAGTGAGGTTCTGGATGCCTATTGCAGGGATGCCAGTTTTCAGGCAATAGGCTGAATTCAGGCCCTGGCAAGTTATTTTCATACCATAGTTTAGGGTTTTTTGTGTACAAACTAGCTCATTCTAGGTGATTTTCAGTAATCTGATCTATTCTAACTGGCATCCCTGATATTGTACTGGATGCCTACTCGTACCTTGGCCCAGTGATCTCTGCGGTTAGATACTGTGCAGAAATCATCCACAGTAGTGGGTGAAAGTTTGCCTAGATTTGAAGGATTGGTACAGTCTGTACAATATTAACCCTTAAGCTGCCACATCCTTGTCCACTTGTTCACATAGAAATGTATCATCTGTTGGATAAACACCCGAATGATGTCAAATTCCACATGAGAGCCAACTACAAAGCGTCTTTAAAGTCATTGTGTAACAATGTTAAATCTGAGATGCATGGCCCTAAGTGTTATCAGGGTCTGTGATATGATGTAATATTGAAGCCCTAAAACAAAATTCACTTCAAAATGATCATGAAGTGCCTCAAAAAGGTAAAAATCTTTGAGAGACCGGTTTTACCATACTCATTTTCCCCAATAGACTGTAGTGTTATGAAAATAAAAATGAAATTCTAATTTCCAATCATAAATATCTTGATAATCAGACAGGCGATCGGCTTGTAAAAGTCATGGGATTCCTGATTGACCTAAAGGTTTATAATTAGGTATGATTGCAGCATGAGCTAAATCCAGGATTTTGTTTCAGAATCTGAGGCGATGTTACTGAGTCACTTTAAGGTTTAAACCACTTGTTATGATTTTCCAACCTAAAAGATCCCTAATGACTGCTTCTTGTCCCTGCAGACAACGGTAGTGATGCCGGTGCGGCCTCCACCACAGCCCGGCTGGACGGTGATCATTGGGTTCTCAACGGTGCTAAGATGTGGATCACTAACGGGTATGAGGCCGAGGCTGCTATCGTCTTCGCCAGGACGGACAAAGCCATGAAACACAAGGTAAGTAAGGTCATCGTCATCCCCTTCATCATCATCTTCATCAGCATCAGTCAGCATCATCATCATCAACATCAACATCATCGTCATCTTCATAATCTTTATCATCATCATTTAATGTGCGTTTTTACCATGCTGTGCGGTTGGACATTTCATTTTCCCTAAATCTAGAAGCTCAAAAAGAACATCTGTAACGCACAAAGCCTTGGTCTTCAGAACTAATGACAGTAATTTATTATGCTAATAATCTAGGCTTATATGGCGCTTGATACATTAATGAAGGCTGTAAAAGCGCTTTACAGAAATATTATTACCTCAGTCATAGGATGCAGTCTTGCCTGCACACAGTGTAGGCACATTCTCCAATCCCTGGGGAGCATTCCAGACAGATGCTCACAACGCTACTATGAATTTCACATCCTACCAGGTACTTATTTTACACCTGGGTGAGGAGTGGCAAATATGGAATAATGTCTTGAGAAAGGATATTAATGTTGGGCTGGGATTTGAACCCTCAACCGTTTGATCAAAGATTTGAGCGAATGAACCACTATGCCATGAGACCTCCACTGTAGTAATCTGTAAATCAGTTAGGGACATCATATTTGTAATACACATTCTATAAATCAATAATATTTATTGTTATTAATATTTTTTAACGATTTGTCTTTCTTCTCTTCTCCACCTTTCTCTCTCAGGGTATCAGTGCCTTCATCGTTCCGAAGCCCTACGAGGGTCTGGCGCTCGGTAAGAAGGAGGACAAGCTAGGTATCAAGGCAACATCCACCTGCCAGCTCATGTTTGAAGACTGTAGGATCCCCAAGGAGAACATCCTCGGTCAGGAAGGCATGGGATTCAAGATTGCCATGGTAGGCGTCCTCTCTCAGGTTCTTCATCCCATGTTCTGGCGACGATTGCTCCGTGGTCAATTTTCTTCACCTATCTAATTCTTAACATCAACCCTTGACCAAACACACTATACTTAAACTTATACCTAATCCCAACACTAAACCTAAATTTAATTTAATTGTAACCCTAGAGCCAAAGTTGTCAGAGCAAACGTTGGATCATCATATTGTCCTACCAATTCTCTTCTTTCATGGTTTCTTCTTCTATTTCATTGAAAATATGATTTATATTACTGTTCTACCAATTGCCATCGTGCCAAATTTCTAGGTATTTCTACATGAGATATAAAAAGTGCATTTGAGGCTGTTCCCATCCAAGTACATGTAAGTTGAGCGAAAAGGGGATATTGTCAAAAAGGGTAAAAAGCCAAATAGATTGTGTGATAAAGCCTAACTAACTTCTTTTAAAACCTGTTATATGTGAACACATAACAAACAATGTGCTAACTTAATCAAATAAATCTCTTACCAAAATATGACCTTTGACCTCTCTCTTCCATCCCCAGTCTACCTTAGACGCCGGTAGGATTGGCATCGCCGGACAAGCCCTGGGGATAGCCCAGGCGTCCATCGACTGCGCCATCGACTACGCCACCAAGAGGGAGGCCTTCAACCAACCCATCTCCCGCTTCCAGACCATCCAGACCAAGCTGGCCGACATGGAGGTCAGAGTTGAAAGTGCAAGGTTGCTGACCTGGAAGGCAGCCATGATGAAAGACGCAGGCCAAAACTACACGCAGGTAGGCTGTTTTATTAATGACTCTAGCACTAAGTGTGGTGCCACATATAAATGTAAACGATGTGATCGTCATTATTGTCTGCAAACTCAAACTTTCTCTTTCCCCTACCCCCCCCCCCCCCCCCCTCTCTCTCTCTCTATATATATATATATATCGTCCTTGTTTTCACGAAGTGACGGTAGCGAAGAAAATCGTCACGCAAAGTGAATGCAATTTTTTTTCACTACCGTCACTTCGTGAAAACAGCGACGGTATATGTATATATATATATATATGATATATGTTCTTTATGTTGGTCAATTTAGAATGGTTTAATCCAAAAGAGTGTGGAAAAGTTCTTCCCACATGATGTACATAAGAACACGTCTTTTTCTTTCTCTAGTAGATGTAGGATGGGGTGCAAATGCCTTTGAATTCAGTTTTCCACAAGGGTATTACATGTATAATCTGCAGTCAATTTATTTCAGTATTTTGTTCTTGTTTATGCTTATAGGAGGCTGCAATGGGAAAGCTAGCTGCATCAGAAGCAGCTACTTACTGCAGTCATCAGGTAAGTGTCTTAAAGTCAATATAGCTCTATGATTTAACATCCGTAAGGCTCGATCAGATTTGACACATTAAACCGCCTCCAAAAAAAGGCCAATATTTTGTATGAAGATCGTATCCGATCAAAATACAACTTGCCTTTGAATCACTGGAAAGCCAAGTATCATTTTAGGGGTCCACAATTGTACAAGCATTGCTTTATAGTGGACCCCTCTGTTTCCAACATGTATTCCTTAATTGTTGTAAATAATTATAATTGATTTTTAATGTAGTGTTGGAAACAGAAATAAAATTGAATTGAACTGAATTGTAGATGATTTTTTTTTTTGGTACCTGCTCCGACATTTTCTCTGGCACCAATTGCTCTTAGCTATATTTCATCAAAGAATTGATTGAATATTATGCATGCAATTGGATTTTAGGTTTAGGGTTAGGATGAAGCTTGAGTATAGTGTTTGGTCTAGGGTTGAATGTAGGAAAATTTGTTTGTGTAGGATATTGACCACAGAGGAACAGCCACAAGAGCAATATAAACCATTCCAATATATTTGTTCAACAATAAAAAATGATACATATTCTGTTTGAGACTTTTAAAGAATATGTTTGTTTGCTTCCTAATCTCATGAATCGCTCTTCATCCTCCAACAGGCCATCCAGATTCTTGGTGGAATGGGTTACGTGACGGACATGCCGGCCGAGAGGCACTACAGAGACGCCAGGATCACAGAGATCTACGAAGGAACAAGTGAAATTCAAAAATTTGTCATAGCTGGTCAGATGCTCAAGAAACACTCAGAAATGATGAGCTAATATTTTGTCTTGACCCTAGTCTGAAGAATCGTTCACATTATACATGGTAAACCGCAGAATTTGGGGTTGTTTTACTTTAATAAATGGCAAGTGAGATGAGAAGAAAGGATCTGCAGGCAACAAAGACCTAATGTGTAATCACTTATCTGTATGGTATAACATACAGAAACTTGAAGCGCATTATGCCTGTGTTGTCATATCTTGCCCTAGTGGTTTGCTAACATCATATGAGAACAAGGCTTTCGGTGTGGGCAAGTCCTAGGTTTATTGTGCCATACATTACCGACAAATCAAAGAATTAAGTACGTCCATCGATTCATTTCAGTTAGTAGTCCTAAATTAGCCAACACCAGAACGTCATCAAGTTCATTCTTGACTTTGATACTTATTTTCTTTATTGATTCATGGTTCTTGGTGGAAGCGTTGGGGTATACAAAGTGGCCCGAATCCTGGACTTGCCTACATGTATATACAGAGATATACATATATGTAGATCAAAAGCCTTCCATTCTGCACTTGTACTGCTGTGATAATGGTCCCACAAATTGTCAAGTCAACTTAGGGTGCGCTCAAGCAATTTTTGTTGGAAACATGAATAAATTGAAATTGAACATGAATCACAAATCAAAACAGTTAAGAAACACGGTTACTGCGGGAGAGCGTTCATGCGATTTTTATCAACACTGATTCTCGCTAATTTCAAGCCCAGCCACTCACATCACAATGCGCAGTTTGACCCGGGAAGTATAGGTCAACTTCGCCTTGTGCTTTCTGAATTTGCTTACGGTCGACTGTCGGCCAAACCGAAAGCAGTTCAAGCGATTTTCAGCGACCGTACAAAAATGCATCTTTTTCAGCGTTTAGTGTTTGTGTTTTGAAAACACTTATTTTTAAAACTGACAAAAAATTGCTTGAACGCACCCTAAAAATCCCCAGTCTGATTCGGACAGACCCCTGCTTGAAATTCCTAACTCTTATTTTCAAATGTTGGCAGGTATGGATTCTTTACAATAACCCCCCCCCCCCCCCCCCCCTCCTTTTTCTTTTTCAATATAATTATCCGTCCTTCACAGATTTTATCTTTGTATGTACAGTGTAGATGTGCATATGATATCAAAATATACAGAGGGTGAGAGCATATTTTGTTAATAATTCCAAGTTTTGGAGTAAAAGGCAATATGAAAACAGTATTACATTTTCTTTACTTACACAGTTGGGATCTCCTATTTCAGTTGTTTGGCCTAGGCAACATTTGTCCATTTCTCATACACCAATAGTCTGGGGAAAATGATCGTATTACTGAGGTAACTTTTTACAGAAAAAAGACATCAGAAAACTTGAAATTTGCCTTTCAGTTGTCATAAATCCATCAGTTAGAACTTAACCTAGACATTAAAATACAGCTCGATTTGTGAAAAGAAAGGTTCTTGTTCATTAACATGTTTTCTTAGGTGAAGAAAATGTACAAAAATACTGGCCACTTAATTATGAATAGGGAGCATATATACCAAATTTGTCTGCTGGAGTGAACTGCTGACCAAAGATAGACTTTCTTTTTGTTTTTAATACATTAATGTAGACAGTACATTTATTCTTTCTCATAATTTCCAGGTGTTTCTACCTCATGCTACATTTCATTTCATATCATTTTGTTGATCACATGCTATTTTATATAATTCTGTCATGATATATTTATTTAAATATTATTTTGAAATGATTCAAATATTTGTCATTTAAATTATTCTTAAGAGTGGAAATACTTTGATTGTTTATAATGCAGTGGGACAAATTTTGATTGTAATACAACAGTTATCAGTATTACAAAGCTCTGATTTCAATGTAATTAGAAAGCCAATTTACAAAGTTGCAAACTGTAGATTTATGTTTATGTATCCCTAACCAATATTTTCTCTTAATTTGCTAGAGCAAAAACAGCTAATGATCAAGTTGATCTGTATCATCTGTTGAGAGCCAAAAGGGCAATCAAGAACCCATATGTTTTATGTAGGCTTAATGCCCTTCTGGCTCAAATTTTTCTTGTGGAATACCTTCAATCTATCAATCCCTGAGCTCGGGTGTAAATGTCAATACATGGTATTCATTTTGTACTTTGTATATTCTTTGAATGACCTGAAAAATTATTAATATTAAGATAATCATCCTACTTATGACAAGTTTCATAATTATACACTCTTGTACCATTATATGAAATATTGGTTTAAGGAATGAATATATAGTGTATATATTTCAGAGTATTGAAACACTTTTGTACAGGTTTAGTTGTCTCTATATTGTTAATGAATATGCAATATCAATAGAACTGATGTTTCTTATCTTCAATAAATGGTATTCGAAATGAATATTAGAATGATCCTTAATTGTTTGGTTAATGGAATAAGAGATTAAATATTAAGAAATGTGTGTAACAAAGAAATAAATGAAGTGAGAAAGAGAGATAGATAGAGGGAAGGAGGGAGGGAGATAGAGAGAGGGGGAGGGAGACAGAGAGAGAGAAAGAGAGGGAGAGAGAGAGGAAGGGTGTGGGAGGGAAAGAATGGAGAGCTATGCAAAGAAAGATAGGGGAGAGAGAAAAATAGATGGGGTAGTGAAAGAAAGCATATTCATATTGAAAGGAAGTGAATTTAAAGTGAGAGAAAAGGGGGATAGAGTAAGAAAGAGTAAGAGAGAGAGAGAGAGTGAAACATAATAAAAACGGGAGAAGCATGAGCAATTTTGTAGTAGAGCATGAAGTGATATTCCAACACCAGTATTCTAATAGTAAGAGGCAAAGATCAAAAGCAACGCCCCTCATAGCCCCTGTCCTCTGGAGAAAATGATTGTTAGTTTTCATATAATGTGTATACATCCTTAAAAGTTCTTTGTTTGTTCAAATATGTCTGCCATTCATAAATCAATTATGCATGTGCATGAATATTTTCTTTTCAAAGCTTCTCTCTCATTCTCTCTCGTTATATATTTCTTCTTTCCTCCCTCCCTCTCTCCACCCCTCCCCCCTCCCTCTCTCTCTCTCTCTCTCTCTCTCTCTCTCTCTCTCTCTCTCTCTCTCTCTCTGATTCCATTCACACGCTCAATAGATTAGACATTGTTTAGATACAGTATAATATTTTCAGGCAGCCACAACATCTTCAAAGAATATTGAAAAAAAAGCATTGTAGGCCAAATGCATGCCAAGAAGAATGTGGTAAACTTGGAAAAAGTCAGAAAACTGAAGCATTTTAATGTAATTATACGCACATAATCACTCTCATTTTATCTTCATAATAATACATAGAACTACTTCATAACATCAGTATTAGAAATACACATTTACTCGTAAATATGAGTTGAAAACATGCGCTTGACCATACGGTTTAGAGTGATACATTAAAACTTGAAAGCGTTTTTTATTTTACAAGTCATCTACATAAATATAGATAATGAAAATTGCTAGTAATTCAACAAGAAGGCTATCAAAGAGTGAAATTTCCGTTACGAAATTCAGACGTTATCGAAATCTTTTAGTAAATGTGCCTTAGTTATTTAGTAAGAATCTGCTAACATAGTCAAAACAACTTTTTTAAATATAATTTGTCAATAGCTTTCTTTCGGTCATCCCTTGCAATCAACGAAAACACAATAAATGAAGGTCTAGCTCGGCGCTTGATTTCTAATCACTCTCCTGGTTTTTACGTGACCGACTTTTTAGATGAAGTTCGACGCGGAGTTCGGAGCAGATCGACAGACGGCTCGAGAATGGATTTAACCCGAATTACTGCCGGACTCTGCCGAACTGGAGTTCGAACCCGAACCCGATGCTGATCGCGATCGGCGATCGACTACTCGAGGGTGAAAGGTTGTGATTGTGTCTGCTACGGCCGCCATGTCTGTCGAGGGAAGGAAAAGAACGACATGATGTTCTCATTTTCTTTTTAAGATTGAAGAACTGTTTATCATAGAGAGTAATCTTCCATCCCATGTTATTATTATTTCTAGCAATTGTTTCTTAATTTGTTTTTGTGTTCTGTTCTTTCTTACATTCGTGAACAAAGAGAAGACGATTCATACAGTTTTAAATATAAGACATTCAATCGATTTTTTTTTCTTGGTGAGAGGATATCGAGCAACAAAATTGTTGTTGTTTTTAAACTTCACACATCATTAAAAAATGATCGCAAAGATTTTCAATAAATCAACCTATAAGGCGATTTGAATAGCCTTGTACGTGCCTTTTAAAATATGCAACTATTACGATGACGTACTACATAATTAGAATCCGAACATAATTTCTATAGGATAGGGTACTGAAATTGCTATTTAGTTGATTTCTCCAAAGTCTGTGTGATCACCTTTTTTAATTCGTTTTGTTTAGTTATTTATCTAACACCTGTAGGATGGAACATCCTGATCAGCACGAATATAGTACATGGGTCCATTCACATTATAAAAAAACAAGATGAAACAATATAATCACAGATAATAAACATGTTCAGTTTAATGGCAGCATCCTTAGAAGAAGCTAAGATAATATAGTATCAAGTCTCATGATACTTTTGTACATGAAACGATGGGGGAGGAGGTTTAGACTGAATGGGGGGGGGGGCACTCCTATTAATTGTGCTGTCGTTGTCGTTGAACTAAACAAATTCTCTTTTACATCCGAGCTGACAATTCTCTTGACTTACGTTCGCAGTACATGACGTTCTTCTCGCCCGTACAGATAATATCCATCGTCGCACATCCGTCCTTCAACTTGGCAATCCTGACGTCATCGGGCGAGTAACACAACTTTCCTCCTTCAGCTGCCTTCAAGTAGACGTCGATCATCTCGACGTCGATGCCGGGTTTCAGGGCGAGATCGTCCTTGTCGTCCAGGGTATCGTAGAGAACGAACTGATTACACTGGCCACCCTCCTCCCTGACCTTGCCGTCAAACAACCCGCATGCCTCGTTCAGATGGAGGGAGATCCGTGAAGTGTAAACTTTTAATTTCGGGTGAAATGACAAAAGGATTAATTGAAATATTTAAGTAATTACAGTGAAACCTCCTTTACCGACTACCTGTATGGAAAGATCATATTTTCTATTTCCTTTAAAAGTGGTTTCTTATTGAAACATATACTATAGGAATTAGGAACCTGTACATAAAGACCACCTGTCTATAAAGACCAATTTTCTTGTCTCCCTTGAGCGGTCTTTACCAGAATAAGTTTAAAGGCAGGTACACTATAAAAGCTTTTACTTCATTGTAGCTTTTCGTCCCACACTCATCTGATGTTTAGCTGAAAAAAAACGTTTAAAAAACCGAAAGCTGAAATCTACGATAGGTCAACCACCAGAAGCTTCTTTTTAATTTCATTTTTGTGGATGGATCATGTTTTGTGATACAGTTATCAAACTTTGATATTTTAATCATATTATGTTGCCAAATATCTGTATATAAAAACGTCTTTCGCGCGTCATAAAACGAAATAAGAAGCCATTTAAAATGACGTCAAGTCCAACATAATCTTTCGCAATCCTGATTGGTTCAAAGTCCAGTTGCATCAGGGCACGGTTTCATAAAAGTCGTGACCAATAGCAAGTTGAAATAACTGTTACAAGCTACTGAAATAACTGCATTTGATTGGCTGTGAGTGAATATGTCATTGACTTTTGACACTTGTTATTGATAATGGGTCAATAATAAGTTTTATGAAACGGGGCCTGATCGGGGCCTGATCAGAACTTTGTGTTCATGTTTTTTATGGAAGACACCCCTGACCTGTAAGTCAATACCTATAGGTGCGTGCCATTCGTATAAAACATAAATAATGTTCAGAGAAATTATTGCCTAAATTATTTTTTACGAGCCAAAATATAAACAAAAGATTTTTAAAAAGGAGATTTCTTTTCCAGTACAATCAAGATTGGAAGAAGAAAAAAATTGAGCTCAAGACTGCAATCCATGTATATAAGATTATTCATAGAAAGGCTCCTAATGTTCGTGGCCACTCTAAAACTTGTCCTATTTTACTTCACCTTAACAAGTCATATAATTGCCATCGTGGTTACAAAACTTACCTTTTGCTTGTGTTAATACAACGAAGCTGGAAGCAAGAACGACCACGCAGAACACTTGTAAAGTTTTAATCTATTGCAGAGATGATAGATAAATGAATTTCAAATATTTATCGAATAAAAGAAAGGCGTGACACTTTGTTCAAAACTTTTTAAAATTGATATATGGATGAATTCCAGGGAGGAACATGTAGACAACCAATGGAAGAACACAACCCCCTGAACCTACCATACCCCCCGCCCTAGAAAAAAAGAAATTATTATCCTAGAACTGCGGCTCGAGTATGCTCACTAACCGTTCGCATTTGAACTTTGGTTAAAGTTTAAAAATAATGCTTTAAGTTAGAATGAATGATGTAAAATAAATCATAAACTTGAAAATAACTTACCGAAATATCCATTGTCTGATGTGCAATATGTTCCCAAATTAATGTTCTCCTGCACGTATCCCAAATGAGAAGAGGTTGAGCTAGAAGTTTTGGAAACTCCTTGATTTGGGCGAGTAACTTGAAATACTTCGGATGAGGGAAACTGGTCAGGATGAGATGACATGGGACTGTCTGAATTTGATCAGAGTTGACATCAAACATGCTGTATCTTATATTTATATAAACTTCTCCATCATTTAATGATCTAATTATCATCATCCTAATTAATTGTATCCGAATACAAATTAATTTCAAGCAATTAATAATCATTGAAAATGACTGAAACATAATTAATTGAATAAATATACAATGGGTTCATCATTATGATAAAAATGCGAATTAAATTAAACAAAAGCTATTCTGATTATAATTATGCATCTTATTAAACATTAAGGTTTATAATGTTATAATCTTCTTTAATAACTTCTTGAACAAAATTAATGTTAGCTTTCATGAAATTAATATATGATTAAAGAATAAGCCCTTATAAAATATGAAGCAATGTCTCATCACATTATTGGTCCATTCTGAACATCATGTTATTAATAACCGTTTGATTAGTTTATGGTATGTTAATATACTTTTGGCTTTCCGATGAGAAATTATTCAATTTGGCGTAGGGTCGTTGAAACCGAATTACGAATCTTTACAATTATTTTCGAGGGCAAAGTAATCTTCAGATAGATGATAGGCATAGTTACATCGGTGACCGCACCCATTACGCGTCCAGTGGCGTAGCGTGGGTTTTGACATCGAGAGGCTTGCATCCTTATTTTATTTTGTTTTATTATTATTATTTTGGGAAGGGGGGAGCACCGGTCTTTAAAAATGGAAGACATGTGAATTAAAACGCAATTGTTTAGTGCTTATATAGAATAGAAGCCGTGTGTGTGGGGGGCTTCTTTTTTCAGTTGCAGGCCCCCTTTCACCTTATCCTTTCTCTCTCTCTCTCTCTCTCTCTCTCTCTTCCACTCTTTCTCCCTCTTCTTCTCTCTCTTTCTCTCTTTATCTATACATCTCGACTCTCTCCCCTCCCCCCTCTCCCCTCTCTCTCTCTCACTCTCCCCGTCTCTCTCTCTCTCTTTCTTTCCTCTTATTTTGTCTTTCTTTCTGTTTGTCTTTCTTTCTCTATTCATTCCCCCCTCCCCTCTTTGTTCTTCTTCATTGTTTTCTCCATTAGATTTGATTGGGGGTAAGAGCACTTCCCACTGTGCTTTCATTCCTAGATGCCACTGTATTCATCAGCTGAAATCAGTATAATACTATTTTCATTTACTTTGGGGAAAAATTATTTGACAAAAAACACCTGCATTGTCGTCAAAGTTTCTTTGATTATTATATAAGCAATAAATCAACCGTCATCTTTGTTTACGCTTATTGACATTGCAATTTGAATAGCGCTTATACATTTAGAAGTGGTCGAAATATAATTGTATATCTAGCCTCCAAATATATAATTGACATGCATGATTCCTGTTCTTTTCCAAGATGCATCACCGCCGTTTTCCACGTTTCCCCACGTCGTTACAGACATCGAGCGTCGACTCATATATTCCTACTTATACTAATTTCTGTCATATCGACATAAAATGCGAAATAACCCCCCCCCCCCCAAAAAAAAAAAAAAAAAATCAACAAAATCAACAACAAAAAATCAACAACAACAACAACAAAATTGAGAAGGCGAATGAATATCTACTGAATTATACCCTGTAAAAGGAGATATTGGCATTTTAGAGTTGGTTTTCGTCGTTCCAGCAAGTAGAGGAATTTGGGAACAGAATCAGTTGCAAACATACTAAAACTGGAAACAAAATGCTGGTAGTTGTTGATATTGATCCCTCAAAAGTCAAAGAGGTAGAAGAAGCCTTGTTCAAAATATATTAATTTTGACGAAATTTTGATTCTCATAAAGGCATAATTATTCTAACTTGAATACGTGCCAGAAAATCAGCCTTCTCAACACTATTGCCGGGATTGAAAGAAAGCCAATTTATTAATTAGTTGGTTATTTGCGAATTTATGCCGTAATAACCAGACGTGAGGTATATTTATGAAAATCATATTGATCTGTCAAAAATATTTGGAGGATAGCCAATTATAACAGCTACCGTATCAGCTACCGTATGCAGCTGTTTTACTCTGGCATAGAGAGGACGTACACGGACAGCAGGCTTGTCTACATTCTTTTTGATCGCCGGGGGAGACTGAGAGAGAGAGAGAGAGAGAGAGAGAGGGGAAGAGAGAGAGAGAGAGAGAGAGAGAGAGAAAGGGGAAGAGAGAGAGAGAGAGAGAGAGAAGGAGAGAGAGAGTGAGAGAGACGGATACAAAATGGAATAAAAACGAATCCTTTATTTAATTTTGAACCATGGCTAAATATTATCGGACAATGCCCATGGTTAATGAACATCATCATGACTTTAATAATGCCACACAGATACAGACATTAACATAAAAGGTCAGTGGATTTTGGCAAAGTTGGACAACTGCGACTTTTTCTTAATTAAATGACGTTCCTATAGGTGGAGGTCGACATTTATTAAGATCAACAAAATAATGTTATTTTTCACATTTTGACAGAAAGCCTTGCAAAAGAAATAATGTGATAAAAACATATGTTCCGGTACTGTATTGTATGGAACACCGGCGACTGAGGTGAAAGGAAATGGCAATTAAATGAATTATTTTCCAATACTATATTATTTCACATGAAAGGAAAAAGGGAGGCTACCGTTTCCTCGATGAATAACAAGTAAAAATTTGAGCCAAAATAATTAAATAATTAAGCGATGGAACACTTGGTGTGCTAGATTAATTGCATTAAAATGTGTAAATTTATGCAACATTAGTTTAATCATTTACATTCAAAGGAAGTTTCTACATCGAAGTTAATAATCATTGTAAAAACTCTGCTTTGAAACACAAAATATAGCTTTTTTAAGAGAATTCAACTCTCGAAAAATCAGGAATCTTTTTACAACAAAGAAAACAAACTATCATAGGCTGCCCCCCTGGATCCATGTAAAAATGTGGCTCCCTAATGGGGGGGGGAGGGGGTAGCAACAATTTGTTTTAAAGGGGTTAAGGGAAACACATTTTCGAATATTACGCGCTATACATGATTTAAAATTATTGAGAGGTAGCGCCTCGATCTCCCCCCCCCCCCCCCCTCATCCACCTTTCGACGCATCTTAATGCTTTCATCCATGTAGGATGCGGATGAATATACATACGACTCGTGACATTTTAAAATTGATGATCATTATGCCGAAAGCTTGGCAACGTAAATGATAATGACACTGATTGAGTGGTATGCATTCTTTTTAAATGATAGATCCAGACGAACTAGATGACAAATTGTCGTTGGCATATTACCCATTTAGAAACAGGAGAAGAGGAGGAGTGGTTTAAGAGGACGTAGACTAGCCATAAATATTTAAAAAAAGAGTGGGATTTGGCAAACAAGATTATTGGGGGTGGGGGGAGGGGCTGCTGATCCCCATTGGATCAGCAAAATATCACCTTGTATCATAAATTATGATATTAAATAGGCCTATATATCCAATCACCTTCATTTATTGTTTAGCTGGATAAAGTTGACGATCTCTGCAATTTTTTATCTTACAACCTTGACTTTATTCACATCTGATTCATATTCAAGTTTGCAATGCACAGCCAAACTGTCAAGCAAAGGTATAGCAAACGCGTAATTACATAATACAAAACCCGTGTGGATTAATAATTACGTTCAATGCCATTGTTCGTCAAGCCTAATTCCTATGTTTTTTAAACTTGTTCAATGACATCTATAATGCTTAATCCATATTTTGTCTCTGGCGGCGGGGAAAATGCTATAAAAGGGGTAGGTATATCTGAAATCTACATCACAAATCCTCTGGAATTCAAGGGATTATCACCGATAAATCACTAGTTTCATTTCGGCGAATTAATTAGCTTCAAATCTATCAACATGGGATCGGTGAGTGACTTAAGTTATGAAATCTTCATTTGAACTTTTCTCTCATTAATTATTTCTTCATCGTCCATCATGTTTGGACAGGGAGATATAACTGACATCTCCCTGGTTTGGATATCATACATTTTTCAGGTGTACAGTTGTTAGCTTTTTGTTTGGCCATTTCCGTCATCCATATTGCGTTATTCTGATCAAGAATTTTGTCACTGATTGTACTATAGTAGAACTGAACTTTAAGAATAGTATACATTCATGTTTATCCTGATGGTAGGCTGTTAAGTTACTTTTCAAAGGAAGGTTTTCAACGTTTCATCTTTTAGATGCATGTGTATATGTCTGAAGAGAATTTTATTATTTAAAACAAATATTTCAAAAATCTTTTTCTTCTTCTTCTTCTTTTTCTTTAAAGGTGTGACAGTCATGAAGTCATGATTAATTTGTTGAATATTTTTAATGAGACGATAAACTTCTCAATGTTTATTGAATTGTCTTCAATATTGAACTTTTGTCTCTCTTTCCTTGCCCCCAAATCCTACGTGTCCGTAATGTAAGTTGTCGTTGACTGTTGAAAAAATCTCTTTATCGTTCCCTCCCCTTTGAATTCCGCCTTTAAAAATGTTATTTGCTAATTTTGTCATATTTGTTTTGTTGTTTCAATCGCAGACACGAATCGCTGCTATCCTCAGCCTTAGCTTGGCCGTGTATGCCACGGTGCATTATACAGAAGGTAGGAATATAAAGAATATCGTAAAGACTTTCGAAAAATCAACTCAAGGACGATTCATCAATACCCCCATTGTACATCACATAGAAATCATGTTTGCATTACGTAACATGTCATTGTAATGTTCCCAGAGTTAATTAGGTTGTAGACAAGTCACGAAGCAATTTAATTTGCCTTAGGTTGATTTTGGGGGAAAGTCTATGCGATTGTGTTCTATTGATGCTCTAACATTAATTAAAAAATTGAAAGAGTTTCACTTTTTCTGGTAAAAAGTAACATTTACTAATTTCCAAATAATTAAGTTGTTTGTTTATATATATAGTGTAAAGAACTAACTGTGCATTTTGTCTGAAAAGTTGCGCAACATATTGAAAGCATATCATGCAGTGGTAGATTTAAGGGAGGGGTACAACCAGTTTATGCCCCTCTCCCCTTGTGGCCTAATCGGCATACATACAGTACACAGCTTAACAATATCCGTTGACTGTGTAATTCGTCAGAATGAGTGCCCCTCCCTCCTCTTTACAACATTCTGGATACACCGATGATTAATGGCTAAATTTGGGACAGATGTCACTAGTTTCCTTCTTCCACTCAGCAGACTGTTTATTTGTTATTTAAAGAGGCGTGTCCAATCAACGTTAGGTTGCTGGCACAAACTTTTGTCAGTCAAAACAATGCGAGGTCTGAGGGCCTCTAACTATTTTCAAAGTTAATAATAATTAGTAGATCACAGCCAATTACAAACTGGATTATAATCTAAGTTGAGTTAACAATAAATGATGAAAGTACTAACAGAGAGCTTGAAATTTGCTTACCGGTAGATATTCTTGTATTTAACAAATGCGGATTTCTGAATGGTTTCTTTGAAAGTTTCATAATAAGTCCGCCCATTGTCATCATTTTGTTCAAGTCATCTGTATCTTTGAGAAGATAAACTTTGCCCATTTTCATTTCGTTCAACGATCTGAATAAGAAATATAGGAATTTTATTCACCATGTGCTATACATGCATGTTCATGCTGTGTTATAGAGAGTGCTTATCCACATGTCTATATTTTCTTCTACACCTGCAAATTGTCAGAAGGTTGTGGGTTCAAATCCCGGTAGGGCAAGTAATGTTTGCCACTCCATCCTCCTTCTTCTTCTACTCTTTCTATTCATACTTCCTCTCCTTCTTCTTCTCTTCATCCTCCTCCTTCTCATTGTCCTTCTCCTCCTCCCCCTTCTTCTTCTTATCATCCTCATCTTCATCATCAACATCCTCATCATCAACCCATCACCACCAACTTCATCCTCATCATCATCGTCACCCATCTTAATATCTTTCCCTTGCTATCCTCCTCCTCCAGCTAACCCAGCACGCAGTCTCGACATCAACTCCATCTTCCTGGGGCTCTGTCCGCAATACATAGCCCTCCTCGACACTTCAGGAAACCCCGAATGTACCGAGGAATTCATCGCAGGCATCCAGTACAACCTCAAGGATCAACCCTTAGCTACCGACATCATCGTCTATCTCACTCTGGCCGAGGAAGGGAAACTGGGATTACAGACCGCTGATCCTAACGTTGAGGGCTTCGAGTTCGACTCGGCGTGCGAGATCTTAGAGCATTTCTGTACCCCTGTGATCCGAATTCCGGACAGTGGTGAGTAACTAGCAAAACGGGAGGACAGGGGGCATCGCATTCGAAAGAGGGTGGGGCAGTTGGGGGAGGGGAGGGGAGGAGGAGGGGTATTTAAGAAAATTAGCCAACAACTTGGGTGAACATTTTCCGAGAAGAAAAAACAAAAGTTCCTCATACTCTTTTAGAGGTTATTATAACCAATCCCTCCCCTTCCATAGCACTTTTTTTTTCAATAATTATTTTTAATTTTAATCATTGTTGTTTGTCAGCATCACTTGCTAAAATTACGTGGCTAGATATTTTATCTAGAAATTCACTGCATCCCAGTTATAAAATACCCTTGCAATCACTTGCTAATTTGGAATTCCATATTGAAGACTGGAATTGCATATTATACTGAATAGTATAAATGATGGGATTTCTTTCAAATTATTTCCAAAGTCCGAGACCAAATAGCAGTAAATCCCAAAGGCACCTACCGTTTTTTGCTTGCTTGATATTTTTGGAAATCCTGCAAATTCCTCTAATTTCAACAATTAATATATTGCAACAAATCAATCGATCTTTTCCCCCCTCTTCCATCGTGCTTCATACAATAGTAATAATAATCTGGATTTATATAGCACTTAAAGGGATAGTTGGGTTTTGGTAGAGTACAGTTTTGGTCAAACAGAATTTTAGTAACCGAAACATGCACAATTTTCTTACAAATTAATAGTTATAACTGCACCATGCTCGAAAGGTATACACAAATTACAAACGACTTAGTATTTAGCCTTTTTACAATTTGAAAAATAGCTGTTAAACCACATGAGGGCATTCTCTAAAAAAATATTGGTTTCAACCATTTTTAATAATAAAATTGTGCATGTTATGGTTTGTTAAAATAATGATTAAATACAGAGATCATCAAGAACTGTTTTAAAATATCTGTTTTAAAAGTGTAAGCATTTTTTTGTCTTTTAACTGCTGGTTTCAAAACTATCAAATATTTGTGGGGTCCCACAAATATTAGAAATGGTTATATTTATGGATATTTCAGCTGTCAATCTCTGCATGAACCGATCTTGATCAAAGATGATTTTGTAAAGATGATTTAAATTGTATGCTCTTTCAAATTTGACACTCAGTTTTTAATTACCTCACAAAATGTTTATTTTGTCTAGTGCCCTCTATACCAAAACTCGACTATCCCTTTAATATGTCTTGGATTTCAATCTCATTACAATTTATGAAAGAATTAAGTAATATATGAAAGCTGGTACTCTCAAAGTATACCCATTCCTATTAATGAGTTCTTTTTTTTAAATTCCCAATTTGCAGCTCGCTACAGACGTTCCAGCTCCAACTCCACCTCTTCCTCCACCTCAGGATCCAGTTCAACAAGTTCAGAGACTGGCTAGAATGTGTATCTCTACCGCACTAAATCAAACAGATGGGACTGTAGACAAAATTTAAGCTAAGTGTAGAGTCTGCTTCGAGAGCGCATCTCCACTGACCCACACCAGATCGAATGGACGGGACTCTACAGAAAAACCCTAGCAGATACTACATATTACTTTGAAGAAACAGATTTTTGTTATAACGAAATTACATAACTGTCGTTATCGAGCTAGCAATGTGCTTGAAATAGGCTTACACAGGCTTATGTACCAAAACTGGTCACTTTCTAATATGCCTGAAGTAAAAGAAACTCAAAAATAAACTATTCTTATGGTCTATAATGGGCAAATCAATGATGTATAGCCAATGAACCCTTTACTATATATGAGGGAGAGGTCATATGCAGATGAGGTAATTGGTTTAAGTTGAAAGACAGAACAAAATTGAGGGAATAAATAAGACATTGATATAGAAAAAAAAATCATATTTAAGTTGTATTTATCTAGATGTAATCCAGACTGAAAACATTACATAAGAGTCGAGTGCTGTAATATACATATCACATGTGGATTATTGAGAATGTGTATTATTACTATGATTATCATTATAAACATGTGAGGATTTACAGCCTCTAAAGCCCTTCATTCGTCCAAGAGTATTAGGAGTATTTATAACTTAAAAGGTTTTGTGATTGTAGCTGTACAAGAAGTATGTATAAGAAGTAAATTATTTAAAGTTATAGTATATTGGACAAGATAAATTGTTTTTGCATCCATTGCATGTAGTTTGTTGCTAACATTGAATAAATTGGAGGTAAAAAAGATAAAATAGTGTAATATTTATTTTTTGTAATTAAGTGGAGTGTTTATTGCAGAAAAAGTCATAAAAGAAGATGATTGGATGTTTGTTGAGGAAGAAAATGAGGTCACTGTAATTTACCTAGAAAACTCTATTACATAAGATGTGACTATAAGACATCTTGCAGTTTGCTTGCTCATAATCGGTGAGGAGAAAAATTATTATTACCTTTCAAAATATGCAAAATTCTAAACATCAATCACTTCTTTTTGTCAAAGCAGTTGGTGGTTACAGTTGTAAAATTCAATTTTTTAATTCATGAATTCAGATTGTCCATTTACAGTCAAACTCCGTCTAAAGCAACCACCCAAGGGAAACACAAAAAGTGGTCTTTGTAGACAGGTTCATTTAGTACATGTTTCAATGAGAAACCTTTTTCAAGGGAAACAACAAATGTGGTCTTTGTAGACAGGTGGTCACTAAAGCAGGCTTGACTGTTTATGAAAGAAATACATGTATACAAAAGAGATTAACAACAAATACACAGACAAATAGAGGATTTAGTTTATCAAATTTAATTTACAAAATCACTTTTCATTTGAATATCAGGGATTGGTCTTGTCTTTATGACTCTTAACTATTACCTTTCCAAATAGTAAACTTGAACTTAAAAATCAAATGTAATGAAAGGTGCGGAGTACTTTTGTAGAAGTTAATTGTAAGACATACATTCCCTATGATATTGTATTTTCAGCATAGCAATCAGGACTATGCCAGTTTAACCCTTTCAGAACAGGATTTATTTTTAGGGCTAAATTGATCACATATTGTTTTTCAAATTGGCAATAATAATATGTTTCTTTTAATATTGCTACATTGTTAAAAATAAGAACGTAATGTCTCTGAAAACAATATAATTCATGCGGTTCAGAACGTTGTCTTTAAAAATTGCAAATTTTGATTAAAAAACAATGAATTAGAATCTCTCAATGTGTTTCAATTTAAGGATTTTAAAGCCCGTCTGCACTAGTTTGGCCAAGGTGGATTAGACCTCCCTGCAAGGTCACTGACAGGTGGTTATCTCATCAAATCAGCTCTCAATTAACATAAGAAAAAGAGGATCATGGGGGACTAACAGGCACCGATCAGGCATTGTTTGCTATATAGAGGGCTCAAGTATAGCTTTAAGTAGTGCAGTGGGGCTTTAAAGCATCCTTTATATATCATATTTATATCACAATGAAAGAAGCAGAAGGTCAAAACAGTTATTTGAATGTATATCACTATGTTGCTCAAGGTCCAAAATTTGGTTTTAATATGTGTGTTTCTTAGTCCATACAAGTATAACCACAACATTTGTGCCGACGCCCAACTAAAGTTCTTTAAGTTTTCATCATGACGCGGGCATTTGCTTCTTTTTCTTCACTTTCCTCTTCTTTTGGCTCCCCGGCGATACTTTACTCGTCTCGCTATCTTTCATTCCTTCCTTCTTGGACCCATCTTTCTTCCCTCCTTTCCTCTTCTTTTGCTTCCCCGGTGATACTTTACTTGTCTCGCTATCTTTCATTCCTTCCTTCTTGGACCCATCTTTCTTCCCTCCTTTCCTCTTCTTTTGGCTTCCAGGTGATACTTTACTCGTCTCGCTATTTTCCACTCCTTCCTTCTTGGACCCATCTTTCTTTCCTCCTTTCCTCTTTTTTGACTTTCCCGGTGCAGCACTCTTTCCTTGATTCTCATCTGCTCCGCTACCTTCTGTGATGGGTTTCTTCTTGCCTTGTTTCTTCCTCATTAACTCCCTGCAAGCGTAATGTGGGGGAAAATGAATAAATATTGAAACACATGTAATGTTTGGTTCATAATTCCATGAAAATCAATGGGAAGGATGGGGACACGAGATGATCTAAAGGTGAAAGTTAATTAAAAGTGCAAGTCAAGATAAGGCTTTAGATGAGAGAGAGAAAGAGGGAGAGAGAGAGAGAGACAGAGAGAGAGAGAGTGTGAAAGAGAGAGAGTGATAGAGAGAGAGAGACAGAGTGAGAGAGGGAGAGGGAGAAAGAGACAGAGAGACAGACAGAGACAGAGAGAGAGAAATACAGAGAGACAGACAGACATAGAGAGACAGAGAGAGAGACAGAGACAGAGAGAGAGACGGCGGGACAGACAGCCAGAAAGAGCCAGAGAGATAGGTAGATAGACAAATAATCATATCATGACAGATGAAGATGAAAGACAAGGAGAAGGAGAGAAAGAGGGAAATCAAATATGAGAAGAAAAAAACAAGAGAGAATTACATGGCTTGAGAAAGTACACAGAACTAGATAAAAGCTTGGCTACTAAATTTTAGGGTTGGTAGAAGTTTAAACTACAGGTTAAGATTACCCCAACCAGGGAGGTGAAAGAACAGGAGGCGAAACTCCTGTAATTTATTCAAATGCATTCTTGAGTTCTAAAGCGTAACAATGGGATGTGTAACATTCCACTTGGCTTTGAAGTTCCATGCTCCGAACCGCGCTTCCACTGCGGGGAATTTCGGAAGCCAGGCACCAGTTTTACATTTATTACAAAATATTAAATTACCGGCAAAATTACAGTGTAAATTAAAAACTTTATATGGGAATTTTATTGGGAATAGTGCATCAAACAAATTTTCAAATTTAGAACTCCGTCCTGCCTTTAAATTGTGTGCCAGAGTTGGTAAAAGAAAAATTACATCCTGTCAAAAACTCAATATTTTAGGATGATGCGCTAATTTGTGCATGCTTTAATGTCCCGTTATTTGATCCATGATTTACAATCTTCAATAACATTAAGTTTGCTAATGCGTGTTTTCGCGTGTTTTTTGTATTTTTCAAGTTTAAAAAAGAATGAAATTACACAAGTTTGAGTTCGCTTGTTCTACTCTTTACACATTCAACAATGGATGAGAAATCATTGGAAGGGACAGCGAACAGTTGCTGTGATACCATTTTCTGATGTAGGAATTCTAAATCCTAAAATTTCATGCGCTCTTTTATCTCACCACCTGGTCAACAGCTGCAGATTAGCGCATAACTTTCCGGCGGCTTGGAGCATGGGGTCAAAGGAGAACGGCTTGATTCAAGTCCTTCTCTATCACGTCCCTGCCCCAACCAATGAAAGTTTTCTGCATCAAACAGAAAAATTACAAACAAAAAGATGCCCATAGTGAGAACAAATTATCCATATCCAACATCCCAAATAATAAATCCTGACATAGGATTCCCGTACAGAACATAGTCTGAACATATGATACAGAGCAAACAAAAAAAGGTTTCCAATAACTTACGTTTTTCTCTTTGCTTTGCGTAGTTCATCTTTAGGAAGTGTTCTGATGGTATCTCGTCTCACTGGATTCTTCTCCAACACTTTCTTCTTTCTCCTAAAATACAAAAAAAGAAAATTATTAAATGCGGTGCACATAATTACAGCATTTTAGCTGTTTAAAATCAAAAACTAGATGGAACTTCGACTGCGTGCAATCGAAAATGATGCCTTTGTCATAGAGCAATTTTACTAACCAAAAAAGAAGCAAAGTTTCAAAATCAAGTTCGATTGTAATACATTAACAGGTTCTCAGAATATCGTGATTACAAGCTATTTCTCATATACATGCATGACCCTTTGATCTTTGACCTCATGACTCTAAAATCTAATCAGTTCATAGGCTTTGCAAGATATACATGTCCTAAGTTTGATTGTAATCCATCCATCTGTTCTAATGAGAATGCGTTCACAAGCTATTTTTGCATGCTTAATGAGCCTTATGACCTTTGACCTTCAACCTCATAACCCCAAAATCTACCGTAATTAACGTTGTATAAACCGCCCTCGTGTATTAACCGCACCCCTCTTTTTCGCCGTCAAAAAAAAAAAAATGCAAGCTGCCATATTGGATCTACAATTCAGGCTCTTTCATTACTGTTGTTATAATTGTTTATTTTTAAGAGGTTAAAAAAAATTATCGTGATTTTCCAGGATAAATAAATTACAATACTATAAAATATATTTATTATATTATTTATATTGTAAAATTTGGCCGAATTTGTTACACTTATGTATCGTTTAACCAACACACGTACGTACCCACACTCAAAATACGAAATCTATCCAATCCCACCACCAGACATATATTTAGAATCAACAAACATCCATCTTCACGTAAGTTAAAATCATCAATCAAACAGAAATATTACATTATTAATAGTTCAAAAAATAAAATATTGTATATTTGTAGGTTCGTGACAAGTATTTTCATACAAAATATAGCTAGAAATATTTTTTTTCTGTCGTCACATATTTTTTCATCTCACTACATGAATTATCACACGTGGGGCAGTGCAAAATTTTTGTTCACCGCACGTATGTAATAACAATCCCAACACAATTATGATCGACTTGGCAGTGACAGAGCACAATTTCAGGCCCCAAATTTCATATTTTGCATCATCGGAATTACATGAAAATTTATCAGATTCAAGATTATAGTAGAACATTCACATTAGAAATATTTTTTCTAATGTCAGAACTTTCGATGGATGATTTGAAAAGCGTTAAAAACGGGTGTCATTATCAGGACGATGGTATCTAACTAAGCCAAGAACTTTAGCCTCAGTGACACAATTTGCAGCATGAATTATGTCTGTAACGTGTATAAACCGCACCCCCGACTTTACCGGCGGTAAAAGAGTGCGGTTAATACAACGTTAATTACGGTACTCAGTTCATTGGCTTTGCAAGATACATACATGTCTTGAGTTTGATGGTAATCAATCCATTGGTTCTAATGATAATGCGATCCCAAGCTATTTTTGCATACATAATGAGCCCTGTGACCTTTGACCTCGTGACCCTAAAATCTAATCAGTTCTTTAGTTCTGTTACATGACCAAAGTTTGGCAGTGATCCATCAGTCGGTTCTTGAGAGAACGCGATCACGAGAACGGGACGGATGAACGGACGGACAACCCGAAAACATAATGCCTCCGGCTACTTCGTAACGGAGGCATAAAAAACGTATAAAGATGGTAGTTCTACAGTGTTTTACTCCTACAAGTGGAAGACAAAGAGCTCTGGTATATACATTAATTTTATCTCTAACTAATTCATTTAAAAAATAATTTAAACTAAGATATATTTCATGAATCTGAATAGCACAACTTCCGTTTTTGACCGGTTGATGCAGACTTTCTGTTCTTTCTTTCAAACTAGTGATCAAAGGAGATGAAGGCGCATGGCTGCCAACCCCAACCTTGGGACGGCGCCCGATGACTGACTGATTGCTTGATTGTTCATTCTACTCTGATGAATGCAAGAAAAATAACTTCAGATTTGCCAAAGCTTTTTACAAGCAGGTACATCTTAAAGGAGCTCTTCAGGGGTGATAGTGAGCACTAAAAAGAAAATAGGTTTTTCTTTTCCTTGAGTGAAAATTTAAAAAAAGGATTCGGGGGGAAAAAATGGCATCTAACAACAGTCCCCGCCTTTAGAGTAAGAAAATTTCGAGAAAATTGTGGGAAAAATAGGGAAAATCGGGAAGAAAAAGAAAAAAATTGGGAAAAAGAGAATCGGGAAACTGATTTAAATCAGGTAATTATGAGGCCTTTACATGTATCTTTAAACTTGATCACCAGTATGGTCTCTTATAGAAGTTTAAATTTGAATTTAAATTTTAAAAATACAACATTGAATATTTTATTGATCAACCAGCATTTACAGATTTGTTAAGACTATATGCAACAAAGAAAGAAATGAGGACAATGACCCAAAACGGTATAAAAAAGCTTAAAAAGAAGAAGGATAACACTTACTTGGAGAGTTTCCTGATTTGTAACATGTAGTCAGGTACTGGACAGCCTGCATTACGCATCACATTGGCAATACTAGGAAATAATTAGAGGAGACATTTATAACTAAAGGTAAATCTTAATATGTTTATAATAAATGTTACAGATGATACAACTTCTTTAAATCCTATTATCATTGATTACTTGTTACTCTTATTTTAGAAGAATGTAATTTAGTAGCCATTACAAATAGAAACTAATTACTATGAACTATACGAATATTCCATGTTGGTACTGTACATTTATTTTTATTTTTCAGGAAGTGCTCTTAAACTTGCTCTATTTGGACCACTTTCCATCTTTCTGATGGTTCTGTCAAGTTCCCAAAATTAAAGTTGGTATAATATAAAGCATAAATAAACATTATTAGGTATAAACCGATGCCTCACACAAGAACTTTATTGTATTTTTGGTAAATAACTAAAGCATCAACTTCCTTGTAACGAATTTGAAATCTACCTTCTTAAGTGAACGGCATCGTCTTCTGTGAAGAAAGTGACCGCCCTTCCCTTGAGCCCCGCCCTCCCCGTTCGCCCTATCCTGTGGATGTAGCTGACTGCCGAGGTCGGGAAGTCATAGTTGATGACGAGGTTCACGCCCTTGAAGTCGATGCCCCGCCCCATCAGCTCCGTGGCGATGAGCACCCAGATCTTGCCGGCTCGGAAACCCTTCACGATGTTGTCCCTCTGAATAAAGTAAAATTTAACATTTAAGACTGCGTTTTATCATAAAGGAACTTTATTATAACTTATATGTATCAAATGGTTGGATGCAAGTCAAGGCAATGAGATATACAGAGCAAAATTTATTGCAAGAAAGAAGACATACAAAAGGTGGAGTACTTCTCGACAGAATAACTTTTCTAGATTATCATGGCAAGATTTCTATTTGCATTTGTAAAATATGTTTAGAATTAAGATTAACAAAGTCCTTGTAAAACACATCTGATGATTATCATTTGGCTACAAATTTTCAAGAATCTTTCCCAAACAAATTCTTATTATCATCATCATCATCATCATCATCAACATCTCCATCATCATCATCATCTCCATCATCATCATCATCATCATCATCATCAATATCATCATCATCATCAGCAGCATCATCATCATCATCATCATCATCATAATCTCCATCATCATCATCATCATTATCATCATCATCATCATCATCATAATCTCC
Source organism: Strongylocentrotus droebachiensis (assembly GCA_035222895.1). Taxonomy (NCBI): domain Eukaryota; kingdom Metazoa; phylum Echinodermata; class Echinoidea; order Camarodonta; family Strongylocentrotidae; genus Strongylocentrotus; species Strongylocentrotus droebachiensis. Next base: position 114,669 of record JAVYIG010003654.1, read on the forward strand.
ATCATCATCATCATCTCCATCATCATCATCATCATCATCAATATCATCATCATCAGCAGCAGCATATACCCCCCTACGACAACTACCCCTACGTCAACCATCCTCTAGGACAAGTTACCCCCGGACAACTCCTAGGGGTAGTTGTCTGGGGGGGTAGTTGCCCGGAGGGGGTAGTTGACTGGGGGTGGTTATCCAGGGGGTGCTTGTCCAGGGTTTAGGTGTCCGGATAAGGGATGTTTCATTTCCCTTGTGGCTTTTTTCCAAGCATTCCGGTCTTCAGCATCTGCCAGAGCAAGGTCAGATGCTTTTGTATCTCATGCTCTCATATCTCATATATTAATAAAATCATTTAGAGAGGATGACTTATGCAAGTGCTTAATAAATGTATTGCTTACCTGTGTTTGGGTTTTGTCAGCATGAATGACATCTACATTATAGCCATCGTAGATCAGCTCCTGGAACAGTTCCTTGGCCCTCTCTTTGGACTGTACAAAGACCAGGACCGGAGGAGTGAAGCCCTGAGAGAAAAAAAAAAAAACACATCTAAATTATAGCCATCATAGATCAGTTCATGGGACACTTCACAAGCCTTCTCCTGATTAAATATGGAGAAGTTCTCTGTCCATGGTTGTTTAAAGGGATCGTTTAACAATGTTAAATCTGAGATGCACGGCCCTACAGTGTACGTGTTATCATTGTCTGTGTTATATTGAAGCCCTAAAAAATTGTGTTTCAAAATGATCAAGAAGTGCCTCAATAAAGTACCATACTCGTTTTCCCCAATAGACTGTAGTGTTATGAAAACCGTTTGGCAAAAACAAAATTTGATTTCGATTTTCAATCATAAATATCTTATCAGACAGGCGATCGATTGTAAAAATCATGGGGTTCCTGACTGACATAAAGGTTTATAATTATCATTGTAGCATGACCTAAATCAAGGATTTTTTTAAAGGATCTAAGACAAAGTTACCAGATCCTTTTAAACTACATTGACAAATAAACTCTTGAAAATAGTCTGGATCTGTATGTTATGGAGCAAACAGAAATATCCGAGTGGCTGGATACCAATAAGTTTGTTAGTTGGAGATTCTTTTTTTCTTCCATTCTAATTTGTTTGTCAAAATGATAAGCTCTTTTCTCAACCTTATGTATATTGCTACTACTTTAGTCAATTCTTCTATAAACCTTTAAAATCAGCAGATGGGATGAAGTTCTTACAATTGGATAGACTTACCTTACTAAATAAATTTCTCACTGCAAGAAGTTTCCCTGATTCACTCCCGACGAAAATCAGTTCTTGTTCTATCCTGTCATTAGCTGTATTTCTAAAAGATAAAAAACAATATATGTATAAATATATATACCTTTTAAACAGTCAATATGCCACATTTTCAGTGAAAAACTAATTGAATGTCTACACTACATATAATTATGTAAAAAAGAATTCTGAATTTCAAACAGTACATCAACAACTAATATTTTCAGATTCTAACAAAGAAATTAGGCTATAAATATTACATATCATTTGAAAGTTTTCTGTACAGAGCAGATTGGAGAGGACCTTGCAAGATACGTCAGTGTTGCCAATTTGCCATTGTTGCCTATTTTTAATCGGATAATGCTAAAACTTTCACTAACTTGTTTCTTTCTTTTTAAAATCAGGGTGAACTTCTCCTTTAATGATGTTAATACTAACCTTGCACCAATACTGACTGTCACAACATTATCCAGGTTCAACCTGCACCACTGCTCAACATCGTAGGCAAAGGTCGCACTGAACATGGCACGTCGGACTTGAGAGGAGTCGCACGCCTGGTAGATGATTCCGAGCTGGTCCCTGAATCCCGTCTTCCCCTCCTCAAACAGCTTATCCGATTCATCGATAATCAACCATTCAACGCTAGGATAGAGAACAAATAAAAGAAATGAGAAGATTGCATGAATTCAGTGAACATCTTCTACTCTTAAACCAACACATCCGCTTCATTAATGATCAACCACTCAACGCTAGGATAGGCAACAGATCAAATTGATTTACAAACTTTTGAACAGGATTGCATAAATTAAAAGAACATTTTCTCAATGTTTACACGATTCTAAAAACAACACCTTATTGAAGAGCACTTTATTTCAATTTTTCTGAATCACTTGATGAAAATCTCATTTCATAAGCAACTAAAAAGAAAGAATCAAAACGGGTATACAATGCAAAAGTACAAGTGTTAAAGAGTGATTTCCTACATGAAATTACTTGAAATAAAAGAGTTGAGAAATACAATATTAATCAAACATGCATTGAACAATGAAATAAGAATGGAAATGAAATGGTAAAAAAGGTGTTTAATCTCAACATACTGGTTCAATTTGATGGCAGGAGGATCTTGCTGAAGAAGGTATACCAGTCTGTTGGGGGTTGTGACTAGGATATCTGAAAAACAGAACAACAGTCATTGAGCACAAGATTACTATACATGTACATGACATTTACATTTTAATAATTTCATTCTTTAACAGATAATATTTAAAAGAGTTCTTAAGACAACTTAAGCATACTCTTCTATTGATTTTTCTTTAATAGGTGCAAAAGGAAAAAAAAAAGAATTTAATGCTTGGACAGATGATTAGGTCTGTAGGGAACATGCCAAAATGGGTGAAAACATGCAGGAATGTGTTCATTTTCTCATGAGCATCAACAGCACATTGCTTGAGCCAAGTTCCTTTGTTAATTCTTGGCAAAACAGTTTGAATGTATCATTAAATTTGTAAGTTTAATAAAATCTTGTTAGCTAATGTTCTCTTTGAAAAATTAACACATAAGAAAGACATAGCTATCTATAATATCTTATATAAACAATTATAATTATTTTGGTACCAATATCATCCATTTTCATGATATGAGGTAAACTAACCAAATTTCTGAGCTGTGTGTGGTCCAAACTTCTGTGCTGCCTTAGCTCCATGTTCTATGGTGTGTATGCGGAGTCCGCTGCCCTCGGATAACCTCATCAACTCCCGGTATGTCTGCTGAGAGAGCTCCCTCGTTGGCGAGACCACCACGGCACGGAAACCCTTCTTCTGCGGACCCTGGATGTGTAAGGAATTTAATGATTCAAGTTCAAGTTCAAGTTTATTTGTCTTTCAGAATCACATGTAACAAAATATAATGGAGTATAATCATAACATTACAAAAGTATTGTCTATACACTGCATTCCATATAGCACACAATGTAGAATAAAGAAAGACAAGGCGACCTTGGTTGATTAGCACATTATGATGCATTACTTTTTAACTTCGAGTGGTCTGCGGGCAATGACTGACATCCTGACACTTCAATAAGGTACACTAGCCCTCATTCTTGAAAGACGATCAAGTTATGGCCAAATGTTAAAGCTCCTCTTAAGGTGTTGGGAGCCAAAAAAAAATTGATGGCAAAATTTCACTAAAATTGTATCATAACGTGAAAAAGATGTCATTCAAGACACATTTCTGAAAGCATTTTCAAAACAAATGTGTTTGAAGTCAAATATTGATGACAGACATCCAAAAGGTACCAGACATGATTAGCATTTTATGCTATTTTCTGCTCCCTATTATTTATTTGAGATATTTGTTAAACATACATTTATTATTGTTATTGTTGTTATATTACTGTATTTGAACGTTTGGATAACAAAACTCAACTCAACTCACTTTCTCATTATGATACAATTTAAGTGAACATTTTGGCAAATTTGGAGCTCCCAACACTTTAGAGGGGCTTTAACCCCACCTAAGTACATTTCAATCCACTGATTTATGGCACGCCACTCTCTTAATCCTGTACAAATCACTGTAATTATGTAACTAAATAAAACTAAGAATAAATGGAGTCCCAAATTATCATACGTATGTGTTCATTCCTGTTTCACAGAATTATTTAGTATGTTAGTGATGATTCTTTTTAATTTTACTGCCATTGTGTAGCATTTATGCAAAATTTAAAACTCAAACAAACAATTAAACTCAGAATATGTCTATTGACAATTTAATTACAATTATTGGTTGTAAAGATGTGAAAGAGAAAGGATCAATATTTCTTTTTGTTATCCCTGAAGGTGACGGTGATGATGATGATGATAATGATGATGATGATGATGATGATGGCGATTACGAGCATGATGATAAAGAGTTTTGTTTGTGATGCGGCCATTGATGATGTTATTACCTTTAGTTGATGCAGAATAGGAAGAAGAAAGGCAGCAGTCTTTCCTGAACCAGTCGGTGCACAGGCCAGAAGTTCACGGCGCTGTATGAATTTCAGAAAAGAAAATTGATAAAGGATTATAAAACACTGAAATAGCTTTGTGAAGAATTTAGTTTTCATAACACCTGGCCAAGTAATGAATAAAAAAATTATAATAAATACAAGGCTAAACCATACTTTCAAAGGAATAGCCCTGAAATGTTACTACTATTACTCCCAATTCTACTTCTACTTCTACTATACTGATTAAATCGATAAAACATGATTATCTTTATGAATGAATTCTTCGCCTTAAAAAAAGTGAAATGACTCACATGCAAGAGAACTGGTATAGCTTGCATCTGGATAGGTGTGGGTGCAGCATACCCCACCCTCATGATGTTCTGAATGATGTCGTCATGGAGATCGTATTCCTCCTGTAGCTCCTCAAACGTCTCCACCGGGTCAGGGATATCCTCTCCTTGCACATGGATCCTGTTCCTTTTGCGGATCGCCTTTATCTAGGAGCAGAAATAGAAAATGATGTATGAAACTTTATCTCTTATACTTATACAGTCACACCTGCTTTAGTGACCACCTGGCTACAAAGACCATATTTTTGTTTCTTTGAAAATGTTTTCTCATTGAAACATGTACTACAGAAACCTGTTTACAAAGACTCTACCTGTCTGTAAAGACAACTTTTTGTGTTTCCCTTGGGCGGTCACTATAGACAGGTTTGATTGTTCATCTACAAGGCTGACAATCCATCCCATCCGATTAAATTAATGAGGTATTTCTCATGGAACACCTTCACGATGTGTTCCACATGTATTTGGGCTACCCTAACAAAAGTAGATCATTGATGGTAACTTTGCAATAAGTATTAAGTACCATGTTAACATTACTCTACAGCCAATCAAATCAAAGTGTCTGTGGAAGTTACCATTGATGGCAACGTTATCATCAATGGTGAGCAGGACCTAGGTGAGCTAACATTACCAACTACAATCCACATTCCTCAGCAAAACATGAAGGATTTATGTACTAACCTAAATACTAGATAGACACAGATTTTTACTGCAAGTGAAATCAATTCAGTCCTCCAGAAAGCCAAGCAAATTGAACTGTACCTAATGCAACACTCTTTTGGGTTTCATAATTCATAAGTATATTAGAAAAGCCTGTAAAGCGTTTTCAAATATTTCAAGATATATTTACCTTTTCAGGTCTTCCGGGACCTTTCAGGTTATCCTGGTCGTCTGTTCCACTTCTTTCACCGCCAGAAACTGCAATCAAAATCAATTCAGAGAGAAAGAAGGAGAAAATAATGAAAAAAGGAGTATCTATATATATATATGCTTCATATGTTAACAGGGATGCCAGTTAGAATTGATCAGAAGCCATGAAAACCACCTGGAATGAGCTATTTTGTACACCAAAAAAAGCCTAAACTATGGTCTGAAAATAACTCGCCAGGGCCTGAAAACTGGCATCCCTGTGTTAAATATAAATTAGATATTCCTTTACCAAATATATTAAATAGGTTAATTAACCAGGCAATTGTGTAAGTGTTTAAGCTGTTGAACACTAAGCTAGAGTCTAAATGTATTATTAGACCGATCACTGCCTGGCATTGTGTATCTAGAGGGCTGCTCTTGTTATTGATATTGCCCAATTGGTTTAACCTTTTTTTTTAAGCCCACTGCACTACTTATAGCTACTTGCGCCCTCGATATAGCAAAAACAATGACTAATCGGTGACCATTGGTCCCCCATGGTCCCCTTTTTTGTATGTAATTGAGAGCTAATTTGATGAGATAACCACCTGTCAGTGACCATGCAGGGAGGTCTAGTCTCTCCGGGCAGAGGGGCTTAGTTTAAAGGTTGCCATTTGCTCTATACAAGTCATAGATTGAAAATAAGACCTTTTTGTTTCTTCTTGGAGTTTCCTTTGGTCTCATCGGAACTTCTCTTGCTGTTTCCAAAGATGTCCAGAGCTTTGATGATGTCTTGTTGCGGAAGCTGCTTCCCAGTGCGTCTTATAACCTGAATCATTTTATAGGAATGAACTTTGCTCTCATTAACATGCTTCTGAAACTATCTCGGCAATCACTGTAAGGACATTAGACCAGTGTTCTACAACAACAAAATGTAACCCCATTCTGGGTTAAGGTTTCTTTCAATATCAGTTTTAACAAAGGATATTAGTATGACTATGAGTACAAATTTTCCTTTTATTCAATAATTTTGAATTGAATTTTAGACCCAGAAGAATACAGACCTTAGAAGTTTGCCAACAATAAATTCATCTCAAGAAAGGCAGTGTAAAAATACTTTCTGTCTACATGATCTCTATTTGGATTTGGTTGTGTAAAAATGTGATTTCTTCACAACAATTTGTATTAATTTATGAATATTGTTTGTTTATATTTCTTTTCTTTTGATCTTCTATAGATCTCTTTTCTAATTTACCACATCTCTTTGTAAGCTTTCTTGAGCTAGATTATTCACTACTCCCATGATTTCTTTTTCTGATGCATGGCCATAATAAGAGTAGACCTGTATTCAGGCCGCTCCAGCAAAGCATAGAGAGTCAATGCTAATGCGTATTGACCTCTAGCTCTGCATGCTTGCTGTGAGGCAGGTATTATTAGACCTATACACAAATATACACACCACACAATATCGCATAGACTCTACACAATCATGTTGATGCAGCTGTAAGCAAAGTTTGACACTAGACTTACAATTTGAATTTTTAAATTATTCTTTTTAACATCAGTAAGTTTAAAAAAAATGTATTTTACTGCTTTTTAGGTGTCATCAATTGTCACTAAAGTACAGACTTTGAGTGAAATCAGTTGAGTTTTGTACAGTGGTGTTTGAAATGTTGAGAATCAAAAGCACAGCTTTTACTACACAGCCAGGATAGTGATGCTTCTATGTGTGATTCAGGCCTGCTCCTAACATAGAAATGAGTAATATATATATGCTCCTTCTCCTTCTGACGACCCTCCCGACTTCTCTCCTCCTTCTTCTTTGATCCTCTTCAATGGTCTTTCTCTTGAAGCTCTTCCCCTTCTTTTCCCCCTTCCCCTTCTCCTCCCCTCCTCCTCCCCTCCTCCTCCTTAGTTATATCATCATTATATCAAAATTATCATAGGAAGTCATCATCAACATCACCCTTTGTCTGTCTTGGTAAAAATGCACTTTGTTTTTTACACTCCAGCAAAGCATAGAGAGTCAATGCTAATGCGTATTGACCTCTAGCACTGCATACATGCTGTGAGGCAGTGACCTAGAACGTCTATACACAAATATACACACTACACAATATCGCATAGACTGTACACAAGCATGTCTAGCCCGGCAGCCCAGAGCACTTTGATCAAGTGAACGAGGTACCAATATCTGAGTATTGGAACATTTGGGGAAAAACCTAGGATATCCAAATGTGGACGTCTGCCGGGGTCCCTCTGCTGCATGTGGCCCCTGGGGCCAGTTGAGAGGGGCCCAAAAATGCTTCTAATCAAACGAACGAGGTACCACTTGAAACCAGTGTTAACTAAATGCATGAATGCCACAGAGCACTGAATGGCCCATGCCAGACAAATTTTCTGCTGCTAAGGGCCCGCCAGACGCCCCCAAAGGGGGGCCCCTAAAAATGCATTTGATCAAACGAACGAGGTACCACTTGAAACCAGTGTTAACTTAATGCATGAATGCCACAGAGCACTGAATGGCCCATGCCAGACAAATTTTCTGCTGCTAAGGGCCCGCCAGACGCCCCCAAAGGGGGCCCCCTAAAAATGCATTTGATCAAACGAACGAGGTACCACTTGAAACCAGTGTTAATTTAATGCATGTATGCCAAAGAGCACTGAATGGCCCATGCCAGACAAATTTTCTGCTGCTAAGGGCCCGCCAGACGCCCCTAAATGTGGCCCAAAAGCCCATAATTATATGTAGCATTGACCCAGATTAAAATATGCAAGGTACCACTCAAAACTAGTTTTAAATGGTTGGGTTTATCTTACAGACTACGGAAATCATCATGCTAGATAATTTTCCTCCTGCAAATGGACCCACACCCCACCAACTCACTGAAAAAACGGGCCCCAAATGGGCCATGATCAAATGAAGGAGAAACCACTTGAAACTAATTGTAACTTTATAGTTGAATGCCACAATGCACTAAATGGCCCATGCCAGACACATTTTCTGCTTCTTAGGGCCTGCCCGACGCCCCCAAAATGTGGCCAAAGGCCCATTATTGTATCATTGACCAAAGTTTAATATAAAGACCTATTTTATGTACGATCGACTCAAAATCGATTTGGAATGGTCGGGTTAATTTCACAGACTAAGGAAATTACCATGACAAATTTCTGCTGCAAAGGGGCCGTCAGACACACTAAAAAAGGAGGTCCACACACGGCCAATGGACAAACTTCAGTGATACTACATGTACATAAAAACAATATGAAATAAAAAGGCACATTCCACAGAGTAAATAACTGCCGATGCAAGACAAATTTTATTCTGCATAGGGCCCAACAGATAAAAAAAAAGGGTGGCTCAATGTGGATCCTGAGCCTAAGGAATTGAACATTAATGTAGATTTACTTTGCCTTGTAAAATGACATTTCAAGCAGATTACATTATTGCAATCCTAAATTTGATTACAGAATTAAAACATGGTGTATTCTACTAAATTTGGTGACTATCAGAATTCTACTCGAGACATGTGACCTCATTTTACTACAATTAACAGCTAACATAGCATATGCCTATACATTGTAAATGTTTCTCAGACACACCACAAGTTACAGAGGATCCATTGTAATCCCTTATAATCTCTCTGTATCTCTATATCAGTCCTTCCCTTCTTTTCCCTCTTATATGCACTGAAATAGAAATTGGAATTAACAAGTATAGTCTTGTGTTATGTTATATCAAATGTGTTTTAAATATGTAGATGTTGAATACTTTTTACATTCGTTGTCAACCTCAAATAAGGGCACTTATTCTATTTTGGCTGCTGCATACTTCATAATACATGTACTTATCTGTTTATAGTATTCGACTATTTGATGTGATGTGTCTTGTCCTTTAAAAATTCTCCTGTAATATGTTATGCTTCCATTAAAATGAAATGAATGAATGACCGTTTATTCCCTACACGGGACCAGCAATTGTTGAGTTTCTTTAGCTATTAGCTGCTCTAAGCAAAGTTACTTGTATGGAAAAACATTTCATGCCATAGGCCTAAGAAAAAGAAACACTGTCATTAATATCAGGTTGCATTTTACAATGAATGAGGAATACTTTCTTCCAATCAAGTTCAACGATAAAACAGTATTGTAACTAATGACAGCATTTCTGCTCTGTAATTGAGGCATATGCCCTTAGACTCTTGTAGATGCTAATAATTTAGTGGAATGATATAAATACAATCCGACAAATCGAGCTTGTAACCCTCATTATTCAAGAGCCTACTTGATTAGTATATTGGTTTATAGCAAGACTGCAAGAATCATTCAATTGTGTTGAACGTTGAATAGGAAAGAGAGTAAATGCCATAATTTAGCAAACATTGCAAATATTGTTTTCATGTATGTCTACCTTATAAAATGCTTCCGGATGGTGAACTAGTGAATCTCAGTTGGAATGTCATATTCCTCTATTATGAGTGTAATATCGGAAATGTGAATACATCGCTTCATATTTCGTTCAGTATAGAAACATTTACACCAGGTGAGAGTTATACATGAGTATAAACAACTAGGCCTACATTCTAATTGAGCTAGCTGAAACAAAAATCAATGGGATATACTGTTAATATGTTGGTCAGCCCATTGGATAATTGGACGTAGCAGCTAGGGTTGGCCGGGATGATACATCCCCCAGCAGTAGCTAGTACACCAGCGAAGCACAGGCGCACAGAGTTTCCAAGCTAGGAATTAATAGGACTCTACCACGTCAACACGACTAAAGAACTAGACTATATAGGCGTAAATAGTCAGATTTGACTGAATGCCAAAAATACAACAAACAACAACAACAACTTTAGATTGCGAACAAGGTGTAGAGGCTAATGTGATCCAAGTGTTCTTTAAAATGTTGTTTTTCCATACTGGAAAGTTTGCTAGGAGCAGGAAATTGTATGTCATGGTGATTTCCTTAGTCTGTAAGAATGAACACGACCATACCAAATCAGTTTAAGTCGTACCTAAAGTAGGCCTTTATATTAAACTTTGGTCAATGATACAATAATGGGCCTTTGGCCACATTTTAGGGGCGTCTGGCAGGTCTAAAGAGGCAGAAAATGTGTCTGGCATGGGCCATTTAGTGCATTGTGGCATTCAACTATAAAGTTACAATTAATTTCAAGTGGTTTCTCCTTCATTTGATCATGGCCCATTTGGGGCCCATTTTTTCAGTGTGTTTGTGGGGTGTGGGCCTATTTGCAGGAGGAAATTTATCTGGCATGATGATTTCCGTAGTCTGTAAGATAAACCTGAACATTCAAAACTAGTTTTGAGTGGTACCTTGCATATTTTAATCTGGGTCAATGCTACATAAAAGGGCTTTTGGGCCACATTTAGGGGCGTCTGGCGGGCCCTTAGCAGCAGAAAAATTTGTCTGGCATGGGCCATTTAGTGCTCTGTGGCATTCATGCATTTAGTTAACACTGGTTTCAAGTGGTACCTCGTTCGTTTGATCAAATGCATTTTTAGGGGGCCCCCTTTGGGGGCGTCTGGCGGGCCCTTAGCAGCAGAAAATTTGTCTGGCATGGGCCATTCAGTGCTCTGTGGCATTCATGCATTTAGTTAACGCTGGTTTCAAATGGTACCTCGTTCGTTTGATCAAATGCATTTTTAGGGGGCCCCCTTTGGGGGCGTCTGGCGGGCCCTTAGCAGCAGAAAATTTGTCTGGCATGGGCCATTCAGTGCTCTGTGGCATTCATGCATTTAGTTAACACTGGTTTCAAGTGGTACCTCGTTCGTTTGATCAAATGCATTTTTAGGGGGCCCCCTTTGGGGGCGTCTGGCGGGCCCTTAGCAGCAGAAAATTTGTCTGGCATGGGCCATTCAGTGCTCTGTGGCATTCATGCATTTAGTTAACACTGGTCTTAAGTGGTACCTCGTTCGTTTGATCAAAAGCATTTTTGGGCCCCTCTCAACTGGCCCCAGGGGCCACATGCAGCAGAGGGACCCCGGCAGACGTCCACATTTGGATATCCTAGGTTTTTCCCCAAATGTTCCAATACTCAGATATTGGTACCTCGTTCACTTGATCAAAGTGCTCTGGGCTGCCGGGCTAAAAGTTTGACACTAGACTTACAATTTGAATTTTTAAATTATTCTTTTTAACATCAGTAAGTTGAAAATAATGTATTTTACTGCTATTTAGGTGTCATCAATTGTCACTAAAGTACCGATTTTGAGTGAAATCAGTTGAGTTTTGTACAGTGGTGTTTGAAATGTTGAGAATCAAAAGCACAGCTTTTACTACACACAGCCAGGATAGTGATGCTCCTATGTGTGTGTTTTTTATATTTTATTTTGTTTTTGAAGACTGAAGTTGAAAAGCGATTTTAGGTCTTCGACTTCGAATTCAGAATGTAAAATGTGTCTTCAACAAGTTCAATTACATTCATTTTCATGACATAGCACAATAATTAAGTCTACTTCAAGTCTCTCATCGTCTGAAACTCTTTTCAAAATCAAATGTAAATTCATGTCCAACCTCACAATTTGCATACATGCATTTCAACACATGGGACTCGACAGTCAAACCACACCGCCATCACGATTTCATGTTATCTTAATAAACAGGAATTTGTTCATCTTTATCTAATACAAATAACATTTTTAATCTATTCTATTAATTCTAGTCTTCATAATCTACCTGAAACTTTTCTGCATCACTCTTGAATCTCCTCAAATCAAATTTTGCGCCAGCTCCCAGCTGACGAAAGAGGTCCATGGAAGTCGCCATCTTTTTTTGCCTGGCGCACGCGTACTAGCCATAATTTGGGCACTTATTGCATTACAACAACAGAAGGACGAATCTTTTATTCTGGAAATTCTCACCATGACTACTCACTTAAAGAGTAAAGGAGTTGATATATATGTAGAGTGGATACCTGGACATTGTGGAATAAAAGGGTACGAGATGGCGGATTTCCACGCAAAGGCCGCATTAGTAAAGAAAATAGAAGTCAATAATAATCTAAATATTATGTCAGAAATGAAAAGCTTAATTATTAAAAGTTCCAAACTTCTTTGGCAAGAAAGGTGGAACAAAACCAACTCGTATTTGAAAACATTTCAAAAAGATGTTAATAAACAATATATATGTTCATTAGAGAGACAACATTCAACAATTATCCATCGACTCCGTTTTGGAGTCCTTGGACTTATAACCAGGATCTCCTCAGATTGAAAATTCATGCTACTGGTTTCTGTAATAGATGCCCCAGTGAAATAGAGACTGTTAAACACTTTTTAGTACATTGCCCTAACTATATTATAGAAAGGGCTATGTTTTTAACTGAAATAAATGAATCCCAACCGGAAAAAATTATGGAATATTTAAAAAAGAGTGAGTGCAGTATACAAAAAGCTATTGTACGGTTCGTTCACAGAACGAAACGGTTCCCTATCAGGAAGTAATACCTCCCTTGATGAACAATAAAACATAATACAATATTATAAATATGCTAAATTACACTCAGTACATTAAAAATATAATAACATAATGTAAAAAAAAATAAAAAAAAATAAATAAGAACAGTGAAACATAATACAATATTATAATATGCTAAATTACACTCAGTACATTAAAAATATAATAACATAATGTAATAAGAAAATAAAATAAGAAAAAGTAACAACAATGATAAATGGTATGATAAGATTATTGAATATATAGGCTTGTGTAGGTACTATCTTATATACATTTATGTATGGTGTGTATGTAAGTGATATAACAAATAATCTGCACGTACTGTTAAGAAACACTAACAAAGCCCATGAATGTTTTGCTTACGATATTATTTTTCGATACTATCTTAAAAGATAGATAAATATAAAACGAAATAACTATATTTTTAAAAAATTCAAAAATGAGAGATATAACACGTGCCGTAAAGTATTTTGGTGACAATAGTCAAATTACTGACTAATCGCCAATAAACCAAAACACAACAACAACAAACAAGGAAGGTGAGATCACAGAACTAATAAACACTGTCCTACTTTTAGCTACTTGCTCCCTCTATATAGAAAACAATGCCTAATCGGTGACCATTGGTCCCCCGTGATCCTCTTTTTCTTATGTTAATTGAGAGCTGAGTTGATGAGATAGCCACCTGTCCAGTGAACTTGCGGTGTGGTCTAATCCCTCCTATAAACTAGTACAGATAAGCTTTAAGAGTTCTTTGGGTGAGATCCCTCTCTGGGGCTTGGTGTCGAAAAAGTACAGTTTTAAAAGCCCCTTCACCTAATGCCAATTTTTTTTTTTTACACAAAAAGCTTCGGATACTTTCCATAATGTGAAAATAATTGTATCACGGTCTGCATTAACTCTTCTTTTCAAATTGTTTTCTTTATACTCTCCGCAGAACAACTAGACCGTCAGTGAGATAAGATCGACTAGGAGGGAATATAATGTAATGTAGCGAAAATAAGTTGAGGGGAAGTCCTTAGATTCACAAAATAATCATTTCATCATAAAATATAATAGAATGCGTACGAGAACATTTGATGAAGAATGCATCTTTCACTTTTAAGGATAGGTGCATTTCGGGGGAACTAAATGCCTCGACTTATTTTACCTACAGCCTATCCTATATGAAGAAGAAAACAATAAATCTCTGGAAAAAAAAACTTGGGGCGGCTTGGTATAGAGGCCCGTTCTATATGCAGCCTCGTGAAATTTCAGTTCACACTCAATTTATTTTTCTTTGATTGTCAGATAAAGGTCCCGGATCAAAGGGAGCCACCCTATTCCGCACCTGCATGAGCGACATAGGTAGTATTTTCCTTTAAAAACAGTCCTTTAAACCCTCGTATCTGGGAGCGGGTTTTGTTAGGTTGGTGCCGAATATATAACCTGGCATGACATCATGATAATAATTTAAGCCGACGAAAATACAGGGACACCTACAAAAATATATTAACTTTTTCATATAAACTATATTTTTTAAAGTTGGCGATAATAGGTAAATTTGACTGTATTCAACAACAACAAATTGCTGCTTGAGTTTGAATATCAGTGAAACCACTGAAAGTGGTAAGCCTCGAGCCGCCTCGAGACCCAAGTACAGAAGGTACAGAACCTCCGGCTATAGACCCCGCCCCCCACTCACTGTTATTTAGGGTACACATATGCATGTTCCCTCCTTTTGAAAACACCCCCTAAGTCCGGTGTGTAAAGTCAATACGGGCGAGATTTTTGTGTACTACGAGCCGGACTTTGGTGCGTGAAAAGTACCCCTTTACCTGACATTTTGGTAACACGCATTATGGTATCCCTCCGTTCACGGAGTGGGGAGGGGGGGGGGGGGGGGCTATAGACCCAGACCTGCTAGTCACTATTGAGAAAGTTATTTTAACAAAACATAACATGCACAAAATATGGTGAAACAAATGACTTTTTTTAGAGAATGCCCTCATGTGATTTAGTGGCTCGCTTAATTTATTGTTAAAAGGCTTATTACTAAGCCGTTTTATTTAATAATTCGTATACCTTTCGAGCATGGTCCAGTCATAATGGTGCAGGTTTTTGTTACTAAATTCAGGCTGACCAAAACTGTACTCTCTATACCAAAACTCAACTATCCCTTTATTAAACACACAGTGTGATTTGATTTTGATTTTGATTTTGATTTTTTTTTGATTTTTTTTTGGGGGGTGGGGGGAGGGTCCCTCTCATACGATGTACACATGTAGGATTATGAGAATGGAATATTGATGGTAAAGTTTTTGTGTGTTTTTTTACTACGAAATTGAGGTTGGTGTGTGATGGGGAGGGGGATGTCCCGATACTTTGGTAAAAAAGCGTGAGGACAGCTAGGCTATTAACTTTCGAAAGATTTTTTTTTTATTTATTATTATTTAGGTTTTATTTCCACATTAACTGCATATGAAAAGAATTTGCAAAGTAAGGCATATACAAAGTAACAAAACATGTACATATATTCAATAGATACAACAGTAAAAAAAAAAAAAAAGATTTAATGGCAAGTCATTAAATACAAATGATGCTAACAATAATCTGAAGTAATGAGGAGGAAACCTTGGAAGCATTATGCTTGTAATTAAGGTTCCCTTTACACAATTCGTTTGTTACATAATATATAAAACAACAAACTAAACAAAAGAAGAACAAAAACGGGTGTGTGGTGCAGTCAAAGAATATTTGACCAACCGCACCTCCATTAATACAAAAGACATAGTCCGCTCAGTACAAACACATTTTCATATTCTTACAGTTCATAGATTTAATAGATTATTTATTTTGACATAAAATTGAGAGCAGAAAATGCCCGAGATGCATTTTTCTGATTTCATGTAGCTTTTTAATTTCGGGCATATCGGCCTACATACTGCCCCATCCACATTCCATGTGGTACTTGTAGGAAAAGCGCGCGCCGCCGACAATGGGGGATTTCCCTTCATTGCCTTTCTGCCTCAAGAGGGCGCTAATAACTTTCGCGCATGTTCTAATTTTCCCGCGACATGCCTGCCATTTGTTTGCGAAACCGTCTACATTGCATATTGCATTGTATAGTGTACACGACTCGACTTAGCCTAGATCTACATTGCATTTGTGCATGTACATGCAAATACATGTTTGTTTTGATATAGCAGGCATTTCACTCTATATTTTCAAAGAACATTATCATCAGAATCCAGCATGGAAACGCTAGATTTTCCAGATGTTTCTCAGGAAGTGAAGGGTGCTATGGTGAGTGTTACTTCCCAGACATCTTTTTTAATTTCAATGTCAAGACTCGAAGGCGAAGCCTCGATGACAAACCCACACATGTCATTGTCACAAACTTGCAAAGTTCTTCTTCAAATCATGATCTAGATCTAGATCTAGACTAATCATAAAAATAAAATGTTCTGGATTCTGGATGAACTATCTGTAGATCTAGGTCTAGATCTATACCCAGACGTTGTGACGTGTGTCGGGAAGGAATTTTTTCCCCTGGCCTGGACAGTTGATTCAAATCAGTGATTTGATTTTTAAGCGAAGGAGGTTTTACATGCAATATTTTATAAATCTTGTTTAAAAGTTGTAAGACGTAGACTATGTTAGGCATAAATAGAAGACAAATATTTATGATGGTTAGTGCTGATTTATGCATACTTTTCTATAAAATACTAAGGCAAAAGTGATGATTTTAATTTTATAAAGTTCCAGACAACACCCCCCCCCCATCATTATTAGAGCGAGGAATTATGATCAACAACATTGTGTATTAAAGTAAATAAGTAAGTAAGTAAATGCATAATATGAATGAGTGAATTAATTGATGGTTTACTTGACCACAATATTTTCTTCGTTAGAAGTACTGGACACTATCACTGATGATATTGAGATCTAGATCCATTGAGAAAAAAAAGATCTGGGCCTGTTAAGTACCCGTATTAAACATTGGATGTTTTGGTCATTTTGTCCACTCTGTCCGCAAAACTAAATATATGAGACTAAGGTCGGAATCAGACTATATTGACCATTCATTTCTAACCTTCCCTGTGCTTCTACCTCTAGAATGGTGGTCGACTGAGGCTGAATGAACAAGGCGTGACATTCAAGAATAACAAGACGGGTAAGGTAGATCAGATTCAATCAGACGACATAGACAGGACCAACTGGATCCGGGTCGCTCGAGGTCTGCAACTCAAGCTTTGTCTCAAATCAGGATCCGTCTTCAAGTATGATGGGTTCAAAGAATCAGTGAGTTGTTTTTGTTTTCTTCTATAGAGTACCGAAGCTGTGACATCATCAAAATCTATTTTGAGAATTTCTCAATTTACACTTCATTTCCGAAAGAGCATAACAAATAATTTCCAAATATTTCAAACCAATTGAGTATGTTAAGTATTGGCTGAGATATGCCCATCTGAAATTCTGAATAAATAGATTTCAATAGGAAATAACTCTTATTTTTCTGGTTCGTAATGTTATGAACCAGAGCAAAATAACAGTGATTTCCTATTGAAGTAAATTCATTCAGATGTGCATATCTCAGCCAATACCATATTCAATTGGTTTTCATGATTTGGACATTATTTTTTAAGCTTTTTCTGAAAATGAAGTTCAAAATAGTTTTGTTGATGACATCACACTTCAGTGAAAAAAATACATGGGGGCTCAGGGCGAATTTGCCCCCGAAATGCCTAAAACTGCCCCCGAAATGCCTAAAACTGCCCCCGAAAATCAGAAAAAAAGCCCCAGTAAATTTGCATAGAGTTCAATGCAAAACAAATTTTAGAGTGTTATTTTTATGCAGGCAAGCTTGAAAAGTAGCCCCCGAAAAATAAATATTATTTTTTTCCCTGTCACACTTGACCACCCTATAACTTAGATGCCGTAAATTTAAATACTCTTCAGCTTGCCTGGAAAGTAGCAAGGAAAACTAACTCCACCATCTGGGCAAGTTCTAGGTCTTACTATTAGGTCAATTTGTGTCACTCAATAAAATCAAAATCAGAAATACCACTTTCTTTCAAATTCATTATGATCCAAATGATAGTAGAGTATCCGGTTTACTACAGTAATTCATGTTACAGCAGTTCACATAAAGAATTAAAATGATTTGGGTTGACAAGATTAGCAAACTATGTCTTTATTGGTATGATATCTATCATTATGTAGAAGAGAAATTATTTTAATTTTTCTAAAGCAACCTGCAACCGCATGAATCATATTTTTAAGTGTATATAATTAAAAGTTACAGTGACCAGTGAATTGTTCAGAATTATCTGAAATTTGCAACATTCAAAATTAATTTTTCAACTGTTAAATCACAGGATCGAGAGAAAGTAGCTGACTTCCTTCAGAGGCATTACAGTGTTGAACTTCTAGACAAAGAATTATCGCTGAAAGGATGGAACTGGGGCACTGCACGATTTGAAGGTATTGTGCCGAGCATTACGTTAAGTTCAAATGACTTCTCAATCCCTCCTGTGCTACCAAATTGTAATACAAACACAAATATGATTTTCAATTCATGCGACAAATTTTTTTATTTTATTTACAGTGCCCTTTTGCAATTTGAAGAAAAAAAATTACAATATCCAACTTAAATGAAAATTTCATGAACCAATTTTCAATTCAAATACAAACGAGCTGTTCTGTCTTCTTCTTCTTCCAGTATAGTACAGTCCGCCGTTGGCGTATTATCGTACCTTGTGCTTGTCAAGTGCCGAGTGTACAGTGCAAGTAAAAAGGCTCTACAAGAATTCTATGTGCAGCTAAAAAACAGTCTGAAGCTCAACGGAGCTTAATGTGTTGCACCTTCTGCTTGAAAACTTCCAAAGAGTTCTCTGGGTTGGTAGAGGGGGGGGGGGGGGGGGGGGGGCACACTCCTGTATACCCCTGTTTAGCACACCTCAAATACAAATTAAGAAGAAGAAAAAGAAACCTTCTAGCCCTGACTATAAGAATGAACTTAACCTAAAACACAATGGAAACCCAGTGGAAACTCAATTTTATAGCATTTAATCTTTGATAAAATAAATATCAAAAAAATATATCCTGAGCGAAAGTCAGGTCACCTAAATGAACCAGACGCTTTGACAGGACTTTACTCTATTTTTTATTAGGGGTCCAGGTTGAATTAGTAGGGTCTGTGTGCACTTTAACCACCGTTTTAAAAATAATTTTGAAATTTGGGGGTCCGCAATGTATATTGATGCAAAGTGATGCCCCAACTTTTATTTCATCGGTTGTCTTTGATAGGTTCCGAGCTGGATTTCCACGTCGACAAGAAGTCTGCTTTCCAGCTCCCCCTCGGCAACGTTTCTCACGCCACCACGGCGAAGAACGAGGTCATCCTTGAATTCCACCAAAACGACGATGCAGAGGTTTCTCTCATGGAGATGAGGTTCTACGTACCTTCAACAGACGCTACCACCGATGCAGCGGGGGTAAGATTTCTTCATTCAATTGAATTTATTTATTGTTCATAAAAATAGAAATTTGTTGCTCACTGGTACAGGTGTATTACAAATGATGGAAGCAATTATACAAATTATAAAACATAATAACAACATAACATCAATGGCGTTACATCCAACAAAACGAGCGACGTCCCACATCCAGGCGACTCGCAATTCAAACGCAAAAAGGGAACACGGAACACGTCTGTATCAGAGAAGCATGATAAGTTCAATGTGATTCCTCGCCTAGGAAATGGAGGAAAGTATATGTAATACAATAGTACAATATCAACAATACTTGACCTCGTTTTACCCTACTGTTGTAAATATGAATCAAATCCGTTATCAGTCAAGAACAATTTACTAGCCTAGGACGGTATTCAGTTCAATACTTTAATCAGAAATAGGAGTATTTTACTAAGTTTTCGGCTCAGATTTAATACCCAGCCAACTTTGGTTAATGCTCCTGGCTAAGTATGTTACCCTCAATTTAAGACAGCACCCTAGTGTCTAGACGCAAATTATTTTGGAAGCATTGATTGGCAGACTTATGGTTTTCATACACTGTCATCATAAGATGCGCACAATCATATTAGCACGCATTTAATGCGGCGCTTAAATTGCGCATTACTGTTGATTGACCTTGTGATGTAACAATGCTTATCAGAAAATATTCAGACTTCTGCAACTTTCAAGAAAATGGGCCATATTGCTCTGAATCGAACAGAGATAAGATTAACTTTCTTAGTGTGAATTGAAAGATTTCAGCATGTATACTGACGCATTGTATGTGACATTGTCTCCCCTATGCAGGCATTCCTGGAGAATGTAATGGCTAAGGCAGACATCATCCAAGCCACCGGTGATGCTATCTGCTCATTAGAGGAGATCCCATGTCTGACACCAAGGTAATGAACTTTGACCTTTGACCTTTTAACAAGGGTACTACCGTAAACAGTGCTAGGTTTCTGATAAGCTCCCACTTGTTATTCGATGATAAATTTAAAGAATATTGAAAATGTAAACTTTGGGTATAATTTTTTTTACCAAAAATATTAGACCTTTCAAAAGAGAAATGTGAACCTTAAAGGCAGGCTTTACTACTTCAGCAAGAAGGGATTAGACCACCCAGCGAGAGAGCCAGCGAGGTCACTGTGACAGGTGGCTATCTCATTAACTCAGCTCTCATTTAACATAAGAAAAAGAGGATCATGGGGGACCAACAGGCACCGATTGGGGAAGTTTTCTATATAGAGGGAGCAAGTAGCTACAAGTAGGACCGTGTGCCTTTAAATGGTTTAATATGGTAGGGTAATTAAGGTAGTAGTTTTCAAAGGAGGTATAAATACTCTTGGCTCCTTTGTATCAGTTGATTAAAATCTTAGCATACATGTAGAGCTTGCAATTATAGAAGACTGCCATTCTTTTCTCTGTATTCTAATATCGAGCTCAGAGCATACAAGATATTCAAACAAAAATCCTGTATTTTACATACAGCTAATTTCTGTTGCATCTAAGTATCTAGATTATATTATTTTGACATGCATCATCCCAGTCCATCATTTCAGTTTTAAGAAATAGTACCATCTTTCATGGCACTTACAAATATGACATATACAGTGCATCCCAGAATAAACGAAACCGAGAATTATCAATGTTTTATCATAACTTAGTCACATTTATAATTAATAAATGACACATATTTGGAAAGCTTAGATCCTCCTCTTTCATTTGATGCAACTCATATCATGCATATTTCATGCGTGAGTGATTAATATCAATTTGAAGAGAGGAAACCGAAAAGTCATTTGGCGGGCGGTATCCGAATTTCTAAGAGAAAATCACATTTCTAGAAAGTTGGGTTTCTGCCCTTTCCTATGACACCTCAATCAGGAATCATTTATCAATTATAAATGTAATTAAGTTATCATAAAACATAGATAATTCTCGGTTTCGTTTTTTCTGGGACGCACTGTATATCACTCTTTCCTCCATAAAACACCATAATCTAGTCTAATCAGTGTCTTTGTCTTTGCCAATTTGCAGAGGACGGTACGACATCAAGATCTTCCCCACATTCCTGCAGCTTCACGGAAAGACTTTCGATTACAAGATTCCCTTCACAACCGTTCTCAGACTCTTCCTACTGCCTCATAAGGATAACAGACAGATGTTCTTTGTGGTGCGTTTGACAGCGTGCTACAGAATTGTCGTGGAATGAAATCAACAAAGGATATCTTGTCTGATGATTTATTTTGAAAATTTAAAATCTTTACTGTTGCAGATATTTTTCCGCTTTCGGTGAAACAAAATAATAAATTGTTTACTGTTTCTCCTTAATCAGTATAAAATTAAATTTATAAAATGTAACCTCCCAATGAAAAATTTGACTTAGATTTGAGTTAGAGATGCAGGTAAGTGTAATTAGATGAATTGTAAGCACAAATAGACATGGGGGGGGAATACTGTTCATTGTTCATTATAAAAAAACAAGTCGTATTACAAGTCGTATTATCAAGGAGTAGAATCTCACATATACTTCATATTGGCACAGATGAAACAATTTGCTTAAAAACATTCATGGACATTAAATAATTATTCACGATGTTGAAAACTTCGACCATAGGCATAGGTAATGTCTTCCCTTCCCTTCTTAACATTCGTTTGACAGTAGGGGTCTTAAATGTGCTTTAGATACCAGTAATTTTGTTTTTAAATGTTCTTTATAGGATGCATATTATGGGTTCTCGTCATTCTCTTTCTCTCGCTTCTGTAGATGAGTTTAGATCCCCCCATCGTTCAGGGTCAGACCAGATACCATTTCCTTATATTGAGCTTCAACAAGGAAGACACACTAGCCCTAGAGCTCAATCTTACAGAGTAAGGAATTCCATTTCTCTCAAGTTTACTTTTTGTGATGATGATGATGATGATGGTTTTAGAGATGAGGAGGAGGAGGAGGAGAAGGATCATGATGCTCATGAGGATGATGATAATGGTGATGATGGTGATGGAGATGATGATGATGATGACGATGATAAGGTTGATGATAGTAGTGATGATGATAATGATGATGATGGTGATGAGGATGAGGAGGAGTAGGAGGGTTATGATGATGAAGATTGGTGAAGTTAAGTAACAAAAATGAGTAAAGCACAAATCTTGACCACTGCAATGTAATTCTAGCGAGTCTGGACAGTACAATGATTATGTTTGTATCCACAACACACAGTACACGACCTTGAAATTATTTATTTCTGAACATATGTTAAATAACCATGTGTGTCAATTAACGAGAGGGGATACATTGTGTCATTTTCTGCTTGTGTAATACCATAGCAGTAATCATACTTTGTCTTGTTTATTATCAGGGATGAGCTAGAGCAGAAATACGAGGGCAAACTAACCAAGGAGATGAGCGGTCCCATGTTTGAGATTGTCAGTCGGATCATGAAGTGTCTGGTGGCAAGAAAAATCACAGTACCGGGCAACTTTAAGGGGTAAGTGTCGAAGACGGGTTGCCATGGTTACCCACTATTTCCACTTGTCCTCGGACCATTCACATACTGTATTCATTTTTAGGCATGTTTAATACCATAGTATGAATTGACCCTTTTTCTCATTTTTATTTATACTTCTTATATATACTTCTATGAAATAGGATATTTGTTTGGGAGTATCCTGTTGGCTTAAAAACCTATCACGTGACATTTGTTAAGTTGTTACATGTATATGTGCATAATGTGCTTTTAGTATAACAATCTGCTTGGCACAAGATATTCTGTTTAAAAGTGAATGAGACTGTGCATCAACCATGTCTGCGCCTACTTTCACGTACTAATTTTTAAAATCATTTTAGCCGCGAACATTTGACATAAAATGCAGTCTGGATAATCTGGGATGATTTGAGAGAAGCAAAGCGTAAGATCGTTAATATACACAAATTTTAAAAATCAATATTGCATGCATATGGTTGTTCAGTATAACATATATCCAACTACAAATTCAGAATTTCTTTTGTGCCATTATATTTCAAACTTGGCCTGTTGCCTCTGTAAAATGAAATGTCACTCACGCAGTTCTGAATTTGTGGGTTCATATATTTTGTTGTAATGAACTGTGTAGCATGAAATATGTATATAATAATAGTTCAAAATAAAGGTGAAACCATGATTTAAGCCCTTGGTTAAGATTAAAACCTTCTTTGTGAATTTGTGCCAATTAATTTTTTTTCCAATTAATGTGGATTGACTGTTAAGGCTTTAAACTGAAATAATTCTCCAGGTGTGAATCTTAAGTGTTTTATTGCATTATCATGCCTAGAAATAACATTTGATAAACAAAAACACTTTTAACCTGTTGACTTCTTAATTCTCTCATCTCCATAGGCTTTATACAGGGACCAGCCGGTTCTAGTAGGCAAGGGGTTAAATTGACTACATTTGTTTTATTTTCAGGGCCAAAGGAGCCCATGCCATCAGCTGCTCGTACAAGTCAAACAGCGGCTTCCTCTATCCGCTTGAGAGGGGTTTCATGTACGTTCATAAACCTCCCATGCACATACGCTTTGACGAGATCCAGAGTGTCAACTTTGCTGGAACCGGGAGCTTGAGGTACTTTGACTTTGAGATCGAGACGAAGAATAAGACGACGTTCGTCTTCAGCAGCATAGAGAAGTAAGTTCGGTTATTGTCTCTTCTTCTTTTTTTCTCCACCTTTCAGTTATTTTTAAGCCTGGAAGGTTGAGGAGGCATGATGGCTCAGTAGAAGAGCAGTGGTCTCGAAACTTGGAGGTTCAAAACCAAGTCAATGCGCTTTTGTCTTTTGTTAATGCATTTATCTTCATTACCAAGTCCCTCAGAGAGGACTTAAAGCCGTTTGGGTCTCTGGTTGCTTACTTACAAGCATATCAATTCTTTCTTAGCAAGTTTTTTTTTCCAAAGTGGAAATTTAAAAAACTTATCAACATACCAGTAGCTCATATTAAACTATGCGCATTGTTTTAACAAATGACATTTTTTCAGAACAATGTAACACTGAAAGAAAATTTAAAAAATTTACAATTCGAAAAAGAAAAAGGTGACAAAGTTTAGCCCTGAAGAAATTCCTGTCCTGAACAGGATACTATTGATTGTACGTTTGTTTGTATTTGACAGGGATGACTACACTCCACTCTTTAGCTACGTGTCGAGTAAGAAGCTCAGAGTAAAGAACAGAGGAATGAAGGGAGTAAGTAGAAAATCATGTCTAGAATGTCTGTTACAGTCCCTTTGTTTATGTGCTATTTGCTGTGCAAGATGGTTGTACGGCACATGCTCCAGGGACAATAGCTTCACAGTCAAAGTCCTATACTATTAACTGAACTTCAACTTCAACCCTGGACCAAACCCTATACATGTACCTAACCTTAAAGGCATTGTTATGCCTCCGTTACGAAGTAGCCGGAGGCATTATGTTTTCGGGTTGTCCGTCCGTCCGTCCGTACGTACGTCTGTACGTACGTACGTCCCGTTCTCGTGATCGCGTTATCTGAAGAACCGATTGATGGATTCCTGCCAAACTTTGGTCATGTATGTATCTTGCAGAGCCAATGAACTGATTAGATTTTGGGGTCACGTAGTCAAAGGTCAAAGGTCACAGAGCTCATTATGTATGCAAAAACAGCTCGTGATCGCGTTATCTCAAGAACCGATTGATGGATTCCTGCCAAACTTTGGTCATGTATGTATCTTGCAGAGCCAATGAACTGAGTAGATTTTGGGGTCACGAGGTCAAAGGTCACAGGGCTCATTATATATGCAAAAACAGCTCGTGATCGCGTTATCTCAAGAACTGATTGATGGATTCCTGCCAAACTTAGGTCATGTATGTTACTTGCAGAGCTGATGAACTGATTAGATTTTGGGGGTCATGAGGTCAAGGTCAAAGGTCATGCGGCCCATTATATATGCAAAAATAGCTTGTGATCGTATTATCATTAGAACAGATTGATGGATTCCTGCCAAACTTAGATCATTTATGTATCTTGCAGAGCCAATGAACTGATTAGATTCTTGGTTCATAAGGTCAAAGGTCAAAGGTCATGGGCTCATTATGTAAGCAAAAATAGCTTGTGAACGCATTCTCATTAGAACTGACAGATGGATTACTATTTAACTCAGGACATCTTGCAGAGCCAATGAACTGAGTAGATTTTAGGGTCATGAGGTCAAAGATCAAAGGGTCATATACATGTATGTATATGAGAAATTACTTGTAATCACGATATTCTGAGAACCTGTTAATGGATTACAATTGAACTTGAATTTGAAAAATTTCTTCTGCTTTGGTTTGTAAAATTGCTCTATGACGGAGGCATTATTTTCGACTGCACGCAGTCGAAGTTCCATCTAGTTTAACAATGTTTTAAGTTTTATAAATCTGAGATGCATGGCCTAACCGATGCGTGTTATCAGTGTCTGTGATATGGTGTAATATTGAAGCCCTAAACAAAATTGAGTGACCAGTGTTAATACCATACTCATTTTCCCTAATAGACTGAAGTGTTATAAAACACTGTTCAAAACTGTAGGGCAAACAGTTTTTGACATTTTTAATTCCAATCATAAATATCTTGCTAATCACATGGGAGATAAGCTTGTAGAAGTCATGGGGTTCCTGACTGACCTAAAGGTTTATAATTATGATTTCGGCATGAGCCAAATCCAGGATTTTGTTTAGAATCTGAGGCAAAGATACCAAATCACTTTAACTTCATTGCTTTGCACCAAGAAACATACATTTTTTGGCATATCTGTTGTGACCGATCAAAGACATATAATCTTTAATGAGGTGTGTCTTAATAAATAATTCATGAATGTTGATGATCTTTTCCTTCCCTTGACCAATCAGGACACAGTCAACTACGATGACATCGGAGACAGTGACGATGGAGCTGCCCATGATGCCTATCTGGAACAGGTCAAGGCTGAAGGTCGAGAGAGGGAAGAGGGAGAGATTGACGAGAATGATTCAGACTCTTCATCAGGTAATAATTAATAGAGCAGGCTAAATTTATACTGCTAGGGTGATTGTGTTCTGTTTTCTTTTTCCTTTCATCTCACTCGTTATCTCATTCTCTTATTATACATCTGAATTACATCTGGTTCAAGACTTCTTAAGGGCATAAATCACCTGCCATAGTTCTCTTTCTCTCTCTTTCGATCCTCTACATATATCTCTATCTTGCTCCTTTGCTTTGTATACTGTCTTTCTTTTGCTATAACTTCTGTTGCTATTATTTCTGTTTGTCTGTCTCATCTCTCTTTCTATCGTATCTGTGTCTCTCTCTCTTTCGTCATGTTTTTTTCTCGCTTTCCACATATATATATCACTTTATATCTCGTGCTATTTTCTATATCTCTCTGCTTTTCATTCTCTTGTCTCCTCATTCATTCCATAATCATAATAGCAAGTACATTTCATGGAAGCTTCAGCATTTAGATGCAATTAATAAGTTCAATTTTAATTCTCATATACCTGGGGAGTGTTTCACAAAGACTAAGATCAACTCTGTAGATAATATTTTTTACTTCAAAAATGAATTATCAAAAAATGTAGATTTGTGACCATGATTTGTACGTCCCTTGAGAGACCAATGCCAGTAAATGGTGAGACCAAACAGTTGAATGAATGGCCTGCCATAGTTCGAGTCCAACTTAAGTCGTTCTTAGTCTTTGTGAAACACCCCCCTCTTAGGAGGGCTACATGTGTTTGAGGACTTTACGTAATTTACATGGGATCATTGATAATTACAACATGATTTTTAGTAAATCCATAACTGTTTTCGACCTACCCATGCCATTTTGAAGGAACTCTGAACCTGAACTTGATCTTTGTTATTTTAACCGTCACTTTGCTTCGTCCATTTTCTTTTTCAGATGAAGATTTCAATCCATTGGAAAGTGCAAGTGATGTAGCTGAAGAGTAAGTAGCAACAAGTCCTATGGTTGAGAATATTTAAAGGGAAATCCATTTTTGGATTCTCTATTTCATTGTTGAATTGGGTATTTAGTTATTCATTGGATCAAGCTTCAAAACTCATATGCCTCATTCGTGAGAAAAAGTCTTTTTCATGATTTCAAACGTATTTACTGTATATTGTGGGAAAGGATTTCCAACTCAAAGACTTATTATTATGATACAGTCAAACCTGTCTATTGCGACCGCCCAAGGGAAACAAGAAAAGTGATCTGTACAGACAGGTGGCCTTTATGCACAGGTTCCTAATAGTACATGTTTCAATGAGAAACCATTTTCATGGGTAACAAAAAGTGTTGTCTTTGTAGACAGGTGGTCACTAAAGCAGGTTTTTGACTGTTTGTAGATATGTTTGATATACTGGTCTTAAAATTTGGAATAGTTTATTATTTTAGCTACCTTTGTTTCCCCTTCTTCTTCTTCAAATTTTCAGATATGACAGCAACATTGAGACACATACATCAGGCTCTGATTCCGACTACACGGCAGGGAGCGGAGAGGACGAAGCCGAGGACGACAACTACATGAAAGAACGTGAAGAGAGGAGAGAGAGGAAAAGGCAGGAGAAGGAGAAGGAGAAGAGCAAAGCAAAACAGAAGAAGAGAACCAAAACAAGGGTAAGCTGTTGCCCGGCAGGATGAATACTCCAAGGATAATAATAAAATGTCTAGCCAAAGTACGTACATGTACATGTACTTTATTCGTCCCAACTTGCCATTTATTTAGTACACAAAAGAAGAAAAAAATTCTGCCGGGTTTTCTGCAGTCTATATGCGAACAGGCCTTAAAAATATCATTTTCATGGGGGCAGTTTTCACACATTTTTTTTCTTCTTCGAGAGCTTTCCTTAGCTAATCACTCACTGCTCCCCTTTGACATTTGTCTTTTGATTACACCATACATAGTCTGACAAACCCAGGAAGAAGGTCAAGCAGGAGAAGGACGCCAACCGACCCAAGAGGCCGACGACCGGCTACATGCTGTGGCTCAACGACCAGCGCGAGGACATCAAGGAGCAGTTCCCGGGCATCAGCGTGACGGACCTCACCAAGAAGGCGGGAGAGATGTGGCAGAAGCTGGGAGACACCGGCAAGGCCAAGTGGAACGAGATCGCCGGCGAGAAGAAGAAGGAGTATGAGATTGCGATGGAGGAGTACAGGGAGAAAGCAGCAGAAGAAGGATATGAACCTGCAATTGTAGGGTGAGTTTTCAACCTTTCGTTTGTCGTCAGTGCTGATTGCCTCATGTGCTGGCATGCCTCGAGTGCTGATCAGCACAAACAGTAAACACAAATTAACAGAAGGACAAAATCCACAAGCAGTAAGCCTCTTCTGGGACCCATTTCACAAAGCCTTTTTTTCAATGACAATTGACAAAAATCATTGACAAATCTGCTGATAACCAATCAGAAGCAAGGATTTCAGTAGCTTATAACAACAACTGTCATTTGTCACTGATGACAAATTTTGTGAAATGAGACCCTGATCTACAGTGGCAACATGGTAACACTTATAACATCTATACATATGTGTGGTACTTTTCTACTGAATATTTCATTTTTCTGGAGGCCACTGGTCATATCTCAGCCAATACCAAACATATTCAATTGGTTTTTGATATTTGGACATTATTTTTGATGCTCTTTCGGAAAATAAAGTTAAAAATGAGAAATTCTAAAAATAAATGTTCATGACGTCACAGCTTTGGTACTCTATACTGCTATTGATGACCCACTGCTCCTAGTGATTTACCCACGATCCTTTGTATTGCATCCACAGTGGCAGCAAGAAGACCAAGTCAAGCTCGAGCAAATCCAAACCCAAGAAGACGTCGCCAAGCCCCAAGAAATCCAGCGCTGGGTCCGGAGGAAACTACAAGAGCAAGGAATACATCTCATCAGAATCGTCCAGCGATAATAATGACGAGGTATGGGATGATGAGGATGATGGTGATGACGATGATGATGATGATGATGATGATAGTAAACAGTGATGATTGATTGATTGACTGATGGCGGCAGTGGTTGGTGGTGGTGGTGATGATGATGAGGAGGAGGAGAAGGAGGAAGAGGGAGAATCTATAAGAGCAAGAAATACGTCTCATCATAATCATCCAGTGATGATTATTAGATTAAAGATGTAGTATGGGATGTTGATGATGATGATTGATGATAATTATGATTGATGATAATTATGAAGATGGTGGTGGTGATGATGATAATAGTGATGATCGAATGAAAGATTGAATGATGACGATGATGAAGATCATCATCATAATGATGAGGGCAAGAATACATCTCATCTGAACCATCCAGTTAGGATGACAAAGATAAAGTTGAGGTATAGAATGTAAGAGTGAGATGCTAGAGAGGTGTTGGTGATGATGATAATTGGACCAAGCAGCATCCTTCTCTAACACACCTACCGTGCTAAAACTTCCTATCAAAAAGTAATAACCCATGGCTAGAAGTGATAATGCACTGCTTAGATGCACGTACACATGTATGCATATCTCTGGTGCATACAAATAAAAGGATGGGATAAAATGTACACAGTTTCAAATAGCAAGGACATTGATGCGCATACTGAGACTGTTTGGCTGCGCTTATGTGGTACAGGGATGCCAGTTTTCAGGCAAAAGCCTGAATTTTGGCCCTGGCGATTTATTTTCAGGCCATAGTTAAGGTTTTTTGTGTACAAAATTCTATTTCTAGGCGATTTTCAGGCCCTGTGATAAATTCTAACTGGCATCCCTGGTGGTATCATTCAAATAGAGCAAATGGCGGTCTCCTTGACTGTACGACAGGTGGCATTCATTGTGACCGAGTTTTTTTTAATTTCTCAACTTCATATTCGTAGCCTCTACCCATTTTATGAAACAATTGAGTCATGTTTTGGAGCTTGTGCATTAGTGATATGCACTGCACTTGGTAAAGTCACAATTAGCCGGATAAGGAACTTGACAAGTCTCGTACCTTAGCCGATTTTGACTTTTATAGAGCTTAGAGACTTTGGTGGTAAGCACTTTATAAGCATCGTTTTTATAATTATTATTATATTGATTTTTCACTATTGCACTCACAAACATGAATTAGTTGAAACACAAACAGGCACAATTGTATTCTTATTATAAAGTTTTGAGCATGTTTTCTTGCTGACGCTTGATTCAATGTGATAATAGATTTTGGGAGGTGATTTTTGCTAGCAGAGGAGCTATTGACATATTCCATCTGAAAAAGTACAATCACCTCTATCCATGTGTATCGGCAGTCTCCGGTCCATGTGTAATGTCATGGCAGGAAACCCATTTAGGTTGAACGATATCCTCTTGTTTCCTGTCTCACACTCTCAGTTTAATGGTCTGACAGGTCATCATGCCCTGATCAGGGTGGTCTAAACAAAAAATGATGGCCCCTCTAAAGTGTTAGGAGCCACAAATTCACCAACAAATTTGATGGCAAAATTTTGCTTAAATTGTATCATAATGTGAAAGAGGATGCCATTTAAGACACACTTCTGCAAAGATTTCTCCCACCCAGACAAATATTTATATAAGAATACATAATTCGGGTTTCCAGTTGTGCACAGAAAACCCAAACTTTGTATTCTTTCATCACTATTCAATGTCCCTTGTGACCCAGATCTACCTCTGGAAGTCTTAATGTTTTCTGGCCTCTCGTGCAATCTGACCATTTTCAGAGGATATTCATATTAATTTTTACCCTGACTATTTTTCTGACAGAGATTTGGAATTTCAAAATGACTGTGATCCCAATGAATTTGTTATTTCCTTTTGTGCGGTTACTAAAACTTTTGGTCTTTCATTTATTTATTTTGTTGTGATATTTGGAAATGTACAAGGATAAGCTACCGTCCTATTATTATTGCGATTACAGGCGTCTGACCCGATTGTGGTACCAACCATATAATGTTTGTAGCTGTGATTACCTGTCTGAAAAAATAGATCTTGGTATGAATTTTTTTTTTTTTTTAAATGATATTTTATTTCCTTCCTCATAATTTCACATAACAAGAAATTCACATAACAAGAAATTATCAAAATAAGCAATATAAAACAAGATCTTTGATACAAGACACTTCATGAGTTACATCAATCAATGAACATAGAAAAAAAATAAAAAATTCTTGCATGTAACAGTGTTAATCAAAATAACAGTAGAGGAAGGTTTAAAGTGTAGATTTTTTTTGTTTTAAATGATATTTTATTTCCTTCCTCACAATTTCACATAACAAGAAATTCACATAACAAGAAATTATCAAGATAAGCAATATAAAACAAGATCTTTGATACAAGACATTTCATAAGTTACATCAATCAATGAACATAGAGAAGAAAAAAAAAAGGAAAAAAAAAGTCTTGCATGTAACAGTGAATAATCAAAATAACAGTAGAGGAAGGTTTAAAATTACATATTACCATCCTATCACAACACTCTCACACCCCCCTCAACTCTAGCCCACCCACACCACCTTTCACACACATAAACACACATACAAACACAAACACACACTGCATGCAACCTGTTCCCTCAACTCACATGAAGGACTTGTTTATCAATGAAATAGCGCCACCTTGTGGTAGCACCTAGCTCAAAACAATGTCCTATATATATGCCTCATACTGATGAACTTTTTTTACAGGGCAATCTTATTTGGCCCTTCCTCCTTTCTACTGGCAGTGCCTGATTAATGTAAAAGTGCATACAATAATTGTAAAACTTGTTACCTATTATGAAAGGATTGTGGCCCCTAATGCAACAGAGTCAGAAAGTTAAAACAAACTTTTCA
This sequence comes from Strongylocentrotus droebachiensis, assembly GCA_035222895.1. Lineage (NCBI taxonomy): Eukaryota > Metazoa > Echinodermata > Echinoidea > Camarodonta > Strongylocentrotidae > Strongylocentrotus > Strongylocentrotus droebachiensis. Next base: position 146,910 of record JAVYIG010003654.1, read on the forward strand.
TGTGGTCATTCTAATTTTCCCAATTAATACTGTTGCTATGCTTGCTTGATGCCAGGGTGACATGTAAAATGTGCAGAGTGTGTAATTTGCGTGATTTGTGACCAAAGCTGTTTTTTGGTGAAATTCCAAAAGGCACCCTGTTCATATAATTTTGGTGATTATAATTCATATGTGGATATTGTGAAATGTATCTACATGTATGTTAGCTTTAAACAAAGTATTGCATTACTCTAGTGTTAAATGACAGATTTCCTGTGAAATCAACTATTCTTTTACTTATTTTTTTATTTCTTCTTCTTTCTCATTTTCTTCTACTTCTTCTTCTTATTATTCTTCTTTACTTCTTCTTCTTTTCCTCCTCCTCCTCCTTCTTATTCTTCTTTGTTTGTAGAAACATAAAGCTTAATTTATCCAGTCATAAAAATGGGCCCTTAATGTTTTATTCTTTCTTTCACCATATTGTCTTCCCTTTACAGCAAAGTACAATTTGACTGACAACTTGTGAGAAAAGTTTACTTGTCTCATTCAAATAGTTGATCATATAACATGTTACCTTCTTAAACAACATATTTGTGTAAGATAAATGAGATAAATAAAAATATCCGAAATATTATGAAACATAACTTAAACCATGCTTTTATACAAAACATGACAATACAGTGCATTTAGATGTGAATTTTCTCTTCAAACATCATTGGGCAATACCTGTTCATACAAATATTTTGTTGCCTTGTGGACGGGCGGAATGCAAGCTCTAAAAAGAAAACAAGAAATGCAAGCTTTGGAAAACATGAAATGCACACACGCACCTTTGTACCCATTTCTGGGTGTGTGCGAAACTCAACTCCGTAAAGCTCATGAATTTTAATTGCCCATTGTTTCAACATTAAGGAAGGCCAGATGTTTGTAAGTTAAGATAAAGAGGAAGTACATGAAATGTTCTCGCCAAAAAAAATCTCATCACCACAAAAATCCACATTCACCAAATATTCAACTTTTAGGAGATATTGATTATACTGCTTCCAGGAAATAGATTTGCAGTTCTAACTAAATGCAAATATGATATGGATATTGGATACTGTTGATTCATCATACATAATTACTGATATTGCCCATTGGCTGTGAACTTTAAAAATTTAAAGGAATATTTGATTTAGAAATTTAATTTATGTTGATGACTCGTTTCCCAATTAGTTTATTAATTTGCCAAAACTTTGCTTGAGAATATCTAATTATTAATGGTCATGTGACATCAACATTTCAGTGTAGATAATTGAGCTTAGGACATGGCATTTGCATTATTTTTGTGAAAAATTAAAGGAAATATGTTGCAAGAAAGGATTGCATTTCCCCATCATTCAGAGTACTAAGAAATATGCCAGATGCATGAGTAGAAAAGGCAAACATTCCTCTTGTTATATGACCACATTGCGTTTGACACCTGGGGAGTGTTTCACAAAGATCCTAAGTAGAACTTAACACTAAGTTGGACTTAAAAAGTATGGACAGCCATTGAAGCCTTAAATTGAAATATATTCAAAAGCAAAAATTGGAATATGTTAGACTTTTCATCAAGTCCTCATCAAGAACATGAAATCTCCCATGATAATAGAAAATATGAATGATTTGAATCAACATTTTATGCCTTCTGAAAAAAAATTACAAAATATTTTCAAAGATGCTAATGGCTTTCCATAATTTTTAAGTCCAACTTAGAGATAAGTTCAACTTAGGATCTTTGTGAAACACCCTCCAGGAATTTTAAATGGGAAAATAAACCTTGAAATCTTTAAAATCCTCATATTGGCAACACCTTGGTAGGTTCAAAATCATTGTTTTTTTATCCATTTTTTTTCTCTCTCAAGTTATTGACAAAAATTCCCACATATTCCTGCATATTGTCTAAACATGTTAAAGGTAAAGACCAGTATTGGAAACGCCCCAATTTCAAAAAATGAAATGGAAGCTCTCATTACCAATCATGTGAAAGAATATTTTTTGACAAATACATGATGATAACAATTTTGCCGGGAAACCGCCTACTAATTGATATATTTGGTAAATCTACATGGTCTGTGAGAGATAAACGCATGTGTTGCGCACGTGTGCGTATAGTCCCATATACATCTTTCTGTGTACAGTGCTTGTAACTTTACGAAGACTGGGCCATATTTCTTATCATTTTGATGATTCCAGAACCTTGCAGTACACACCAATATTTATATGCTGGATGATCGACCTTTTCTGATCGATTCCACAACGTTTCTTTCACAATGCAATCGCATGACCAGAACTGGTCTTTACCTTTAACAGACATTGCATTTGATCTGAACAATGTAGGATTTAAAATATGAAAAAATTGCTGCCAATTTGAAGAGCAATATGTGATCAATTTAGAGCTAGACAATCCCTGTCCTGAATGCGTTAAACCACTGGTATTAGATACCTGTCGGCCTAAATATTTAAAACAGTGACCAATGCATGCTAATTATGTGCAAGATGTCAAAGAAAGGTTTTGATTTTTATAGACTATATCATTTCAAATTTGCAAATGTCACATTGTTGCCTTTCCCCTTGAATTAAAACCACTCTTGACAATTTTTTTTGGACATTTCATCATTATTTTGACGTTAAAAACCCCCACCATTGTTAATCTTGACATTTGACATTATTTATGACTGAAATAATAATTGTGAAACATGTTTTCCCAGTTTAAAACAGGGCAGGCAAATAACATGTTAACTATAGTCTCTGTTTTATACATTTACCACTAAACCACACAGGACACTGATGAGAGCGATCTTAAATGTTTCAAGGCAGTTTCTTAAATCTTCTTGGATTTCCTTGTTTGCAGATTGAGAGTGGTTCGATCACCACCTGAAACCACAGAATAAAGGAATCAATTTAAGAAATAAAAGACTTTGGTGTCGTGGTCCGTATACTTTACAGTTTTGCTGTTTAAGGTTTTGATCTTATCAGACAATGAACAATGGATGAAAACAATCCTCTTACAAATTGCGTCTGCTGTTTCCTTACACTTAAAGATGAAATAGAGTTCTGGACATGCCATTGCAATTTGAAAGACTATTGAGAAAGGTGGGTTATGTATTCCATAAGCATAATGGTGTATGTTGTGGCTTTGAAATAAATCATTGAATTGATAAGGAAATTGACAGAGTCTTGCCTGAAAAAACACGAAGAGTGAACAGCATTGCACATGGGAAACGGGTATGTGGGACTATACACACACTTTGGCATTAAAGTATGGTCCAAACATTTAGGCTATTTCTGTAATCTGTATGTATATTGAATATCTGAAGAACAATCCTTCTCAGGGGACATTTCTACTGTGATGTACGCTATTCCATAACGGCATAAAGAATGGGAAGGCTCACAATTTCCCCCCTCTGTATCGGAACTCAACTTTCTCTTTAAAGGCAAAGTCCAGTCTGGCATTAACCCATTTAATACCGAAACTGGGCAGATCCTATATTAAGCTTTAAATATGGCAATGCAAAAATCCAGTAGTCTATTGGTTAACTTTGACTAAATAAAAGTTAAAACATGTGTTAATGTAGGGTAGTTTAATTTGAGGTGAACAAATGTCGGGCACAGAAATCCTATTTAAAGATTTCATGAGTGGATTTTATGTAATATCAATAGATATTATGTTACAAAAAGAATCGTTTGATTCAAGGTGAACAAATGTCGGGCACAGAAACCCTATTTTAAGATGTGATGAGTTGATTGCTTTTCTCAGATCGATAAGTATTATGTTACAAAAAAGAATTGTTTACAGAGAGCTTGCCTTTTATAAGGACTTGGACTTTGAAATATATATTTTTTTCTTTACGTGTCATGTACATGTACATGTATGTTGATTAGATGAACATTGTTTCTTTTACTTTTTTATGTACATGTATCTACCCTAACTGTTATTTGATAGGTCATATGTTGCCAAATAACTTCTACCAAACAAAAAGGTAAGATTTAGATTGGGTAATGATAAAAATATTATGTGAGCTTTCTCTTCTTTTTTTTGGGGGGGTTAATGTAGAAAGAATATCATATCAGATATTTCACATGAGAAAGCACTGCTCTTGAAATGCTGTAATGGCTACAAATGTGACTAGAAAAGGTTTAAACATTTAGATCAAATTTTAAGACATGCCTTGGTAGTCCCATGCACCCTTGTCTGTTTGCATTGTTTTGCACTGTATGTTATTTTTAGGAAGATCTAGTCAGTTGGTGATTATCATTTTGATTCCCAAACTTCACATTACACATTTATTCTTTGTTCACCTATAACATAAAAGTAGAACACTCCTATCTCTATACATGTACCTTTCCCAGTAATTTGTAAAGTCATTTTGTTTGACATTGAAAGCATAAGACCAGTATTCAAATTAATCTATAAGGCCATTAAAACAAAAATACATGTTTAGCGTCCCTGCCCGCTTCCTTTTGGGGGGCCGCCTCCTATTTTCTTTTTCTTTCTTTCTTTCTTTTTATTTTTAAAATTTGTTAAGACAAAAAACATAAAAAACACTGCTAAAATAGATCTATTTCAGATTTTGAGCGACCATTTTGAAGAAAGAAAAGAAAAAAAAAGGGGGGGGGGCCTCCTTCCTATTTTAAAAAAAAAACAGGATGCTAAACATGTTTTCTTTTTTTATTTGGCCTAAGCTCCTGGGGTGGAAACACAAAATAAGTAGAAGGGAGTGTGTCGTTGGGGAAAGAACAGAAAAATCTCCTCAGTCCATCAGTTAGGAGAATTCTCTGGAAAAGAATCATAAAAGAAGCAATAAAATAGTTATTCAACCTTTTTTTATTCCACATGGATCTATAAATATACACCCCACCCCCCCCCCCTCTCCCTTCAGTCCATCAACTAAGTCTTTCTGATAACCCTATAATTATCTGATTGCATAAGAAGATATTAACCTAGATTAAGTTTGTGTCGAGTTCTGTCAATAAAACAAATTCCAGTGCTAACATCACTCCTATGTCCAAAGTACACTATTTATCTTTCTCTCAGTCCAAAGATTTATTTTTCTGTGAGACCCCCTTTCACATTTATATTGTATTTGAGCCAATCCTCCTCTGCACCACAAAAATTCTCCCCATTTCTTAAAATTAAAGAAAACATGATCACATCTATTTTCAAAAATTGATTTTTCAAAAGTAGCTACCCGGTAGTTGCTTATCGTGTTATAATTATTTTAATTATTTTTGTGTGTGGAATGCAGGTTCTAGATTAAGGTATGACTGGTTCCATTGTGTGGTATGGTTTTGATAATATTTTAATCTTTGAAAATACTAAACTTATAGACCTACAATACATGTTCATGTCTAAAAATGTCCTACATGATGGGATTGCAATTGTTCAACGAGACAGAAAGTTCAGAGATGCTTTGAAAATTGTATCACTGCTACATTTGCAATTGATTTGCAGTGCAGTCTTTGCATGAATGCAGCAATTCACACAGAGTAAAGTGGAAAAAAAAGAAATTTCTTTAGGTAAAGATGTACAATGTAAGGAGTTTGAGATCCTCCTGTAATGTTTTTTTTTTTAGGAACAGGAGATTTTCATGTTACTTAATAGTATATATTTCCTGTACTCTGCAGTTGGATCAATTTATGGACAATTTCTTAGCATGCACTACAGATGCTCAACACGAGAGGGAAAAATCACTATACATCAGTGACATTTATTACATTGTAGTAAATTTTGTAAATGTAGATGTCCTCAGTTTCTTCTATTTCATTTCGAAACAACTTATCAAGAGAAACAGAGTGGGATTTAAAAAAAAATTAAAAAGCAGGTTGAGTGAAATAATAGGAATAAATTTAATTGACCTAACCGAACTGATTAAAGGCATAAAATCAGATGAGAACGAAACTGTCCTAAATCTTTACTTGGACTGATCAGTGACCGCAACCGTATCAGACCATTATGGATGTGCACGTTTCTGAACAGGGTGCGGACTCTGCGGAGCAAAGGTGTTATTTGCTCATTTTATCATGTCATTTTATAGCCTGTTTGCTCTGGATTGTGAGTCCTTGCTCTGACAGCCCTCCTTTCAAACTTTGAAGGCTTGGCTACCGCAGATAAATGCAGACAAAGGTTAAGCGCAAGATGGTGTCGACTCACAAAGGTGAAGGCAAAAATGTGTGAATTTAAGCGTTAAAACTTTATAGTTTATAGTTTTTATACCCATTGTGAGAAGACAGTTTTATATCCAGTGCATAATAGTTTTGTCCAAATCTTATTTTTATTTTGTTTGCGATGTACATTAGTTAATGTAAACCATTCATTCATAGTTTTATAATAGTGACAATAGTTCTGCAGTCAATTCCCTGTACTAAACGAGTTTGTAACTTCAACCCTGGACCAACCCATACCTAACCTAAAACCCAACGGTATCCCTAGCCCAAACCCTTTTTCTTTGACAAAAGAAAGCCTGGAACAAAATTTGATCCAGTGGATAAGTCTCTGGACTGAGAACCACAAGGTACAGGGTTCAAATCCCTGCCAAAACACTAACGTCCTTTGGCAAGATGTTAATCTACATTTGCCACACTCCACCTAGGTGAGGTATACCGTAATTAACGTTGTATAAACCGCCCTCGTGTATTAACCGCACCCCCGACTTTGAATTTTTTCGGCGGCAAAAAGGTGCGGTTAATACACCGTTAAATACGGTATGGGTACCTGATAAGACTATTCCTTGAAATGCACTGTGCGCGGATAACGCCTGCAGGATCTGTAGCTAGGGTAATAGTTGCCAAAGCTCTTTGGAAGCGTATAGGGACGTTATATCACTAATATTGTTATTATCTTTTCATTAATATACACCAAAGAATAATGAAGATGAACAAACTTCAATTAAATTAATGCAAAATAAAGGAGGGGATTTATTTGATTGTAAAATCATATTTTTGTTATCATTGGAACATTGTCTGTAATGAACTATCAGATTAACATCATGTAGGGCTTCTTTTGTTGAATGAATAGATGTTTTGAAAGGGAATTTGAGAACACTTGGGGGGTAAATATTGTTTTTGGAATCCTCCCAAAGTCAAAATTTTTGTTTAAACATGTAATTATCTCACCCTTTACACCTTGGGTTCAAAAATCAAATCTTTGATCATAAGACCACTTGAATTGTGATAATCGCTGGTGTCAAGTGTTATTGACGTTATAAAACTAGGGCACGGCAACACCAGTCAATGAATCTTTTGTTTAATTTCTGTAATTGCGTATATTATAATATAATGGATATGATAAAACTATAAATGTATTGTATTCTACACTCTGCATAGATACCATAACGATAAAGCACATGCTTTCAAAATGGTAATGACGGGTCTCCAAAGCAATTTCGCAAATTGTGAAATTCAAGGGATAATGATTATTTTCATAGTGTGAAACTTTTGTGAGCGGGACCCCTCATTAAATTTGTTTAAAGGATCTTGCAAGCTATAGCTCATAGTTTTTTGATGTCTTGAATCTTTCATCAAGTTATGACACCAAACTTGTGATTTTTATTTTATAAATCACATATATATTTTTTAGAAAATGCTAGGTATATATTCAGAGGTTATTATCTGTAATTCACATTCTTGTACATGTATGAAGCTGTAATAAAGAAAGAATGTGAGTCAAATTTATCAGATTCTTACTTAAAACTCTCTCACAAAAATTGTACCAGTAAATAGGAGATGCAAATCTGAAACCAATGTCAATGTCACTCCCTAGTCCCTATTTTTGAAAAACATGTTTTGATAATTGTTCAATGTATTCAATATGAGACACATGTACATGTACATGTATACAACTTCTTTGGTACGTGTAGGTGCGTAGTCCAGATAATGTCCCTCTTTAAATATTTGTTTCACAATCATCTTTCTCCCCCCCCCCCCCCCCCCCTTTACATGCATCCCACAGATGAGCGTGATGTCTCCACCAATCCCCAAAAATACACCCATAACAAAATAAAAATTGTCTCAATAGTAGCGTTGAGGGTGTGTTATTTTCTCAGTGGGTTGGGCATGCCTCACGAAAACAGTCCAGGCAGTGGACTAGTAGGTGGTACCAAGCTCTTCATGCATTTTGACAGTGGCCTTGTTTTTGTCAGGTACCCGGGAAGAAGTCTAGAGCCATCTTGAGTTCAAACATAGACAGTGCTTAGAGAGTTTGCAGGGCTTCAGGGCTGGCAAGAGAGATACATATATAGAATGCATGGAGCACAGCTTCACATGTTCATGTGGCTTTTTGTTTGATGTTTGAGGTTCTCATTGCTTCAAAAAGAATTCAGCAATTTGTTTGTATCCAGATCATTTCAGTATCTGTGCTATCTTTTACCAAAGCCCCATTATTAAGACTGGCAATTGACAAGATAGAAGTTTACATTGTTCAAAATGAAAATTATAGTTGTCCCGAAAAATTACATTGTCCCTATTGGCCAAGAATTGTGATTATAGGTCGGTTAGGACTTAGAGCTTGTCTGCACTAGTTTTGCCAGATGGATTAGACCTCCATGTAAGGTCACTCACAGGTGGTTTTCTCATCAAATCAGCTCTCAACTAACATAATAAGCAAAAGGGGATCATGGAGAACCAACAGGCACCGATTAGGCATTGTTTGCTATATAGAGGGCGCAAGTAGCTATAAGTAGTGCAGTGGGGCTTAAGACTGGTATTAGATTGGCAATGGACAAGATAGAAGTTTATATTTTTCGAAATAAAATTTATATATATTTGTCCAAAAAAAATTACATTGTCCCCAGTGGCCAAGAATTGTGATTATTGGTTGGTTAGGAGTCAGTTTAGTTGTGGATCATTTATTTTGACTACAATTTTTATTGACTATGAGTTATTTTTGGTCTTAGCTGTACAAAATATTGACATTCAGCACTGTTCCTGTTTTTCGATTGCTCTCCTTTGCAGAGATTGGTATCTGACTGCAATCATTTTGTTGATTAAACACGCTACGAATAGTAAGACAGTATTATAAGAGACCATTGTCTATTATGATCAACAATGGTTTGAAAACAAACACTGGGTACTTGTAATTTGATGAAGAGTGGAGATCAAATATACAAAAGAACTTTCAGCTGTTTATAGTGCACCCAGTTTACTTTTACCTAGGAGTTGGCCCTCATAACTCTTACTTACTGGTATTTCATTGCTGTCCCTGCAATACTTACACGCAAACTGCAACATGATACCTTGTAATATTTTATTATAGCTGTATAATAATTTGTAAGGGTATCTTTTTTCACAACAAACCAGTTTTTAAAAAGGTCATTCAGAAATCGGTGCTGTAGTACCATTTCATTTTGCATTTAGTCTCTTGTCCTAATACAATTGAAATGTTATTATAATGTGGTATATTGTAATTGTAATGTCATTTTGTGTTATTGTATCTCGTGTAAAGGGTAGCATTGAAATTTATTATGTAACATACTATTATTACTATTACCATCATCATCATTATTGTTATAAAACTTTAAAAACAAGGACTTTAAATATCAAATAACACTGAACCGTCTGCTTATTTTTCCAAAAATGCAGGTGAGAAACTAGGAATCAAATTAACAGAGTCTTACTTTTTTTTACCATGGTATGAAACAAAACACACACAGGTAAGATACCTGTAAAAATGGGCATTAAGTTCCCTGGTTCAATGTTCAAGAGAGATGACTGCTATTTATTGCTGTCAATTATCTTTTATAGCGGTTTTGTTTGTCCCTGCATTGTCTGCATGCAAACACCATAATGTTGATGAATTATGACTTTGTTATGGTTTTTATTTGTTGATGAATGGGGTACAGTGTATCCTTTTTCACGAAGACCCGATTTTGAATAATGTCATTCTAGTAATGTCCTCAAGGCTCTAGCCCTTCTAAGAGTTGAAAAGTGTAGATGTAAACAGTTCGGGTGAGAAAGTTTTCCAGGAACTTGGTGAATGGTTAGACAGCTGTATACCCACCAACAACCATGAAGAAGACAAAAAAAGGGCAGGAGGCCATTTTGGCTTTTCGCCAATGTTATGAAAGGAAGAAGCAGGAAAACTTCACTTATTTCTCAAGTGAATTCACTTTACGTGATGATGGGAATAAAAGAAACGTTTGGGATCTGGTACCAGAAGGCCGAGAGGGCATAATAGCATCAAAACCCGGAGATCAATCTCCGAGTGGAGGAAAAAGGTTTTTGACATGATTCCAACATCATGATAAATACAAGAATCTTTGAAAATGGGTCAAGTAGTTTGCGCATGGATTCCCCTGTGTGAGAAGGTGTAGCTAGCTAAGCAGCCAACCATCACAGTTTCTCGATAGTCTGCAAGCACAGACTTTAACTTGACACTTTACCACCATTCTTAGAAGTCTTGATCAGATCTTAGATCTGTCAATGGACCTAGAAGGTCCATGCTCTGTCAGTCTGTGGCTGTTTCAAATCAGAGCTGTGATATACATGTATCTCTTTGGTATCTTAAAGATAAAGACCAGTTATGGTCATGCGATCGCATTGTGAAAGAAACGTTGTGGAATCGATCAGAAAGGTTGATCATCTAGCATATAAGTATTGGTGTGTACTGCAAAGATCTGGAATCGTCAAAATCATAAGAAATTTGGCCCAGTCTTGGAAAATTTACAAGCACTGTACACAGAAAGGGGTATATGGGACTACGCACATGTGCGCGACACGTGCGTAATATCTATCACATCCCAATAGATAAACTAATTTACCAAATATATCAATTAGTAGGCGGTTTCTCAGCAAAATTTGTATCATCACGTATTAGTCAAAACATATTCTTTCACATGATTGGTTATAAGAGCTTCCATTTCATTTTTTTGAGAGGGGGGGCATTTCTAAAACTGGTCTTTACCTGGTCTTTAAGAAAAGAGCCTATTGTAGTCTCAAATTGTTGACACTGTTTCGCACAACCCCTGACAAAGGTTTTGTGCCTGCAGACTACATGTCCTTTGAAAGGTTGAAAGGTTTGTTTTATCTCTTAACGGCCCCACCTAGGGCATGGAAGAACTACAGATACAGATAAATCACACAAAGATATTTTACAACTATAAGACAGTAAACAATATCTTACAAAAGAAAGGTTCTTTGGCAGCAAACAACACACAATAAATTGAATGGAAAATTTCAAAAACAACAGCAACAAAAACTTAGGTAAAACTATAAACTTTATGAAAGATATTGTCAGAGCTGACAGCAGGTGTACTAGGACCAACGGCTTTAGGTCTTAATAGATGTAGATACCAAGGGTCTAATGCTTTGATCAGAAAAAACCCACTAGTTAGTCCAAACTTTGACTTAATGATTTTACACAATTTTGACAGATTCTTTAACTGTTAAACAGAATTGTTATTGAATAACTGCCAGTCTTTTAATTTACACTTTATCTGATGGCAAGAAGTTTTTACAAGGCCATTATAAATAATTCTATGATTGATTTATCCCCCTTTGCAGTGACATACTCTTGTCTGTTTGTTTGTTGTTTTATGAGGGCTGTAAATTAACCAGCACGTTACTGTTGTGGAGAAAGCATCAGTGCTTGCCTCATTTATGCTGATATAGCAACAAATGAGCTTAAACTATGATTGGGAATTCAGAGAGGTCTGCATGCAGTGTTATGTGTTTACAAACCTTATTGAAAAGCGGTTGCTACCATGTGGTGCTACCCTAAACCTTTGTGAAACCATGGAAACCTGCAGAGAGCATCTCACCCCTCGTGAATTTTGTAAGATCTAGGGAACATTCATGAATTTGCAGGTCACAGCAAATGATCTAAAATCTCCTGTGATGAATGTGACAAAGATAATTGTCAAAATTCATCCACCATCAGTTTCTTTAATTCTCTATTGAACCCTGGCATGCATCAAGGTGAAGCGGATGATATGTGATATTGGAAATATTTATTGACAGTGCGAGGCACACAGCCAGAAGACTGTGAATGAAACTAACCTTGAATTTGGGTACATTCCAACTTGATTTCATTCAAGGTTGTCGGCAGACTCATTCTCATCCTCATGTGGAGGCCAAGGATCTATTGATCTGTTTTCATTAGCCCAATTTTACAAAATAATCTGTTAATTCTGATCCAGATTTAGCAAGCTACCGGTATAGCCTAATGGCATTGTTCATGAAATAGCATGCTACATGTATTTGACTATGCAACTTACATGGACATGCAGCAGGCTTATTCACTAGTGAGTGGAGGCTGGCACACCTAAACTACTGTTTAATCAGATATTTTAGTATGCATCAAACTTTTTTGAATTTCTGGTGGTTAAGGGCATCGTTTAACAATGTTTAATCTGAGATGCATATGGCCCTACTTGTACGTGTTATCAGTGTCTGTGATATTTATTGAAGCCCTAAAAAATTGCGCTTCAAAATGATCATGAAGTGCCTAAAAAAAGTAAAAATCTTTGAGTGACCGGTTTTACCATACGGTACTCATTTTCTACAATAGACTGTAGTGTTATAAAAACTGTTAGGAAAACAAAAAATGAAATTTTGATTTCCAATCATAAATATCTTGATAATCAGACTGGTGATCGGCTTGTAAAAGTCATGGGATTCCTGACTTTACTAAAGGTTTATAATTATGATTGCAGCATGAGCTAAATCAAGGATTTTGTTTTAGAATCTGAGGCAATGTTACTGAGTCATTTAAGATACAATAAACATTTGCAAAATAGTAAAATTAGATTTAATCACAACATTGCTTTTATGGGGGGTTTTTTTATTCGATTTCTTTTTCTTGCTATGAAAATGGATTTTACTTGTATGTCGTGCAAGAGTCTTATATTTTACAGTTTTACACGCTGTGCAGCCTGACTTGAGCAAACTGTGACATATTGCAAATTGCTCAACCTTGAGCTTGTTTGGCCTAATGGAGAAGCAACTTCAGCGACCTCAGCGACCTTTCCAAGAAACAACCCCAAGGGACTTGATTCACACAAAGTTGCTTGAACCTTTGCAGTGAACCCGTAGGGAGAGCTGTCTTAAAGGTCACATGACTCTTGGGAAGCTTGGCGTGATCAGGTGACCTGTAGGAGAATGTTTCACCTGCTGTTCTCTGAGTATACGGCTTTAAAATGTTCATGTGATTTATTTTTTCCCTTTTGTTCAACTCTTCTCCATTTTTTTTTTTTGTGGAGGAGGGGTCAGCTGGGAGGCAAGAAAATATTATTTAGCACATGAAACAATTAGTCGGTGGTTATCACCGACTGATATCATTTTCACTGACAATTTAGTCAGCACTGACTAAATTTGACCAATCAGAGGCCTGGAAAATAGTCGGTGACAATAGAATTGTCGGTGAAAAAGATATTAGTCGGTGAAAACTAGTGCTGTAACCAAACGTTTAACCGTCCGGTATCCGACCGCCGATGGCGGATTCCGTTTTCAATTGGACGGTTTCGGTTAAACGAAAAAAAATTAAATAAAAAAAAAAAAAAAAAAAAAAAAAAATCGTTTTTTTTTTTAAAGTTTCGATTTATGCCCCTCCACCTGGCAATGTCTCCCAGCTCAGTAATCTGTTTTTTGACTCACCACTCCGAAACTAAACAACACTCCAATTTGTCTGTCATCTTCAATATGTACTTTATAATAAAAATTCATCCAACTTTTACACATGGCGTACCACAAGGTTCTATCCTAGGTCCTCTACTGTTTTTTTAATTTACATTAATGATCTTACACATTCTTCTAAAAACGACATTGTTACTATTATTTGTGACAAGTTCACACGCACGGATCAGCGCCTTCAAATGCACCTCGCAGTTAAATGAAAGTCCTGGCTTGCTGCCGACAGAGTCGGTCAAAAAAAAAAAAAAAAAAAAAAAAAAAAAAAAAAAAAAAAAATTAATTTAATTTTTTAGTCGTTTAACCGAAAACCGTCCGGTTTTGACTGGCGGTTAAACGGAATTGGAGATATCCGTGATATTACAGCACTAGTGAAAACCACCGACTAATTGTGCTAATTGTGTGGACAATTTTCACTTCTATTACTTCATATTCACCCCCTTGCCTGTAGGAAACGGGTCGTCTCTGCATTAAGCCTAATGGGAATGAGAGAATACAGTCTTCATAGGGTTAATTATTCCTTCCAATTAAACATTGAGGGGTACTTATTTTGGTGGATGGGTATGCTGTAATTGTGCTTGTGGTAAATGTTCTATAAAGGGGATACATTTTCCACTAGGCCAGCGAGGGGGGGGGGGGGGGGGGGGTAGAAGATGTCCTACATGGTCAATTGTCCAAATGTAAGAAATATTATGTGATAGGGTTCTATATGTTGGGGTGTGATCTTTCTACAATGTATAGGTCAGGGTAGAGGGGGGGGGGGGGGGGTAAAACCTGAAGGAGTAGCAGCCCAGTCAATTATTCTAAGCATTTATTACAAATGTATATTACATTAACCACACCCAAGCAAGATGGAATGATCACAAAACACCTATTCCATGTTCACAAGGCTCAAATTAATTTTTTGTCCACGGGGGCTCTTCCAAAAAAAAAGAGCCCCCGTGAGCCATCTCACGGGGGCTCTTTTAGTGCTGACGGGGGCTCTTATTTTAATACAAATTTCCATTGAATCTATATCCATGAAACTCTTAAATTCCTTGATATTTTATCATTATCATTTATTTAAGTCGGCATTTTCCCTCTTAGAAATATTGACTTTTATCCAGTGATGACATTCTCTCCATTTCTTCCCGTTCTGCACATAATGTTCTCCTCCTCATTATTCGGAGCAACCTTATTTACATTCTTTCTTTACTGTTAGTCTTTACCATATCCTTCCAAAACACAGGGGCGGATCTAGCTTTTTGCTAAGGGTGGGTGGGGTAACCCAAATACGATGTGGAGCATCGTTCACGAGCCGCGTAGCGGCGAGGCGATTTTTGTTGTTGCTATTTTGAACCCACGTAAGTGATGTTTTCCTGGCATCTACTCACATGCGGAGCATTGTCCACGAGCCGGAAAGCGGCCAGGCGATTTTTTTTTGGTGCTATTTTAAACCCCCGTTAGTGATGTTTTCCTGGCATCTACTGACATCTACTAATACTGTGTAGGTCTGGACACATGATAGCATTTTCTATGCACATCACATTTTCACTTGGCAGCCCAAGGGGGAGGGGGTTAAACCCCCTAAACCGCCTAGATCCGCCCCTGCATTGGTGATCTCCTCCTCAATATTGATTTACTGGTCGAGTTACATTATTTGCTGGTCTTTTAGCTGCACTGCGAGCTTCCGTTCTTTGTATCGGTAATACTCATAGAAATGGAGAGAAAGCGCCATCTAAGTTCCATTTCATTGGTTAAAGGTTTGAAAATTGATACCCAATATTATGTTAAAGTTATATCAGAAAAGATAATCTTTATTTTATAATTCCACGGGGGCGATTTTTAATTTTACAATCGCCCCCGTGAACCATCTGACGGGGGCGATTGTGGAGCTCACGGGGGCGAATCGCCCACCGCCCCCGTGTATTTTGAGCGTTGCATGTTCACAGACCTTTCGGTGAGTTCAAAACAGTTTGTGATGAAACCTAAGACTTTGGAAAAAACTGTTTATTATTACGAGTACAGGTACATGTATTGCATTTTGGAAGGCCATTTTACAAAAGTAAGAAAACAGAGACTTTCAGTCCACAATAAGCCTTTAACCTCCTTTTCAAAGTGAATTACATCTCCATGTACGTCAAACAAGTGAAAACAAGACGTTGAATGCAGCGTGGAGCGGACCTGGTGGACCTGGTGCGACGTCAGAGCCTTCCTTGGAGAGACTGAAGTCCTTGGATAGACCAGCTTCTTTTCAAGGATGCATTGTGTAAAGAAGACTGGGTGTTTATCCACGTTTCGATTGTTTGGGTCTCTCAGCCTGGGTCTTGATGATAGTTTCTGCCAAGGCCTTGATCCATTTGTTCCCAAACTTTTTCAGAAAGCTGGGTGATGGTTCAGCGATCGCCAAGCAAAACAGATCATTATCAACCTTCTTTCTCTCTTCGATCTCGATGTTGTTGGATTGTTTTCTGTGTTATTCATTGATTCACAGAGACTTTGTTGATATTTGCTTTATGCATGTTGGTACATTGTACACCTAGCCATGCTTGGGTTCATGGCACGCTCTGACGCAAGTTTTCTGAAGGGTACCGATCGGCCGACACAATAGTAGTTATCTGACCTAGGTATATAATATACCAAGGGGGGTCTTTTGTGTGATTTTTGTCAACAAAATACACAATCTATTAAAGCTCAAAAGAAAGGAACAGAAACCATTTATTTTCATATTTTGAGGGTCGGATTCGTTTGTCATTGTTGCTCTTTGTTGAATGCCCTAACTAAACACCGATGTGAGATTAACTTTTTGAATTAGTTGGATAGGATACCGGTACGTCTTTGTTCATACTTTGTTTTAAGTCGAAAGCCTATTTGCAATACACTTTTGTCTTTCTCCTTAAACTTTCTTCCTTGTTCTTTGTTTTTTTGTTGCTGTTTACCGTCAGTAGGATTTCCATTTTCAATTTTTCATGCACTTACATGTAAATGCACCTCTTTCTCTCTCTCTCTCTCTCTCTCTCTCTCTCTCTCTCTCTCTCTCTGTCTCTCTCCATCTCTTCCCCACCCGCCCCCCCCCCCCCCCACCCTTCTCTCTCCCCCTCTCTCTCCAAAATCATGAAAATTATGTTGTCTGTTATTGTGTTCCTTCTTGTTTCTGTTTTTTCTTTGTTGTTAGTTATATTTGTGTACTCATGATCATGACAGTCCTGAGCCATGCACAAATATAATGTCAAAGACAAAGTGTCATATGTAAAACAATAAAATGTGATCCTGAATGTTTATTTTTTAAGGCAGGTTCCCTAATGTATTTTTTAAACTCCACTTCATACAATTTTTTCTGGAACATGAAAAGGGGATCTTGTTAATCCCATAAAAAGTCAATTTGTGCTTGCCAAAGATTTTTTTTTTTTAATAGAAGATGAAACGTTGAAAATTATCTGCATGAAGTCATTCATGATTAAAAGATAAGCAAAGAAATGGGACAAAGTTGATCTTCGGGCCTACGTCAGTGAAAATGGGATTTACCAAATGTGAAGGCTGTTTTAGAAAAAGGGACAGAGACTGGAAATGGTTTCCAGCTAGGGATCCGGGGTTCTAGGGCTTTCTTTTCTACCATGAGTACTACCTGCTGTTTGTATAAAAGAAAGAAATATTTCGGCCTTCAGTGGGAGTCGCCCCTGAATATGGTAAAAGGTCCTGAAGTCCCCATGAATAGAAAGAAAGAGCCCCCAGATTAGCTTTTATCAAAGGATTACAACTCACTGTGAGTGGAAAAAAGTTAACAGGGGGGGGGGGTTAGGGTGAAGTCATCCCTGAAAATTATTTTTAAAAAAGGTGTTGAAAAAGTACCCCCATTAATAAAAAAGAAAGAGCCCCCATATAATTTATGATAAGAATTACAACATCCCATCACTGACGAAGATAATAAGTGATTCATGTTGACATCAGTAAAAAAGCCCCTTTAAATTGTAAGAGCCTTTGAAAGTTGTGCCCAAGGCTTAGAGGATGCAGAGAAATGAGTATTGATTTAAAAATTCAATATTAAAAGACACTGCAGCCTATATTAAAGAATTGTGTCATTTGTGTATTCATGTTTTTATCTTGAGAATTGACATGGCCAGATATTCTTATCTGTGAGTGTGACACCAGCAGACTATTGTTGGTCGGCCATGAGCCTTAGATATATACATAATGAATTGATTGTTTTAAGGAAGGAAATGACCACGCCTGTTTACTGGTCATTATCAAGTTTCACTACCAATACAAAGTTGTGTTTGTAGAACCCTGGTTCATAGCCTGTTCACACTAAAAAGAAACATCAAATAGATCCTTCACTTATAAGCGTATTCACACTTTATAGGAAGGTTGTGTGAATAATCCCTAGGGGCATGCACACATGAAAAAAATGTATTGTATAAAGAAACATTGTATTACAAATCTAGTTTTGAAGACATCAGTTAGTATATCAGCTGACCAATCAACAGTGCCCACTCACAATAAGCCCTGTCCAGTTATACGATTTTTGTATGATATGACGTTCACAAAAGAAGTGAAATACTAATTCTGTAGCAAGCTTTAGTTCAAAACAGTGCTCAAACATCCATTTTCCTAAAGGACTTTTCATTAAATGCCGTTCAGACTAGCAAAAAGTAATTACTTTCACATAGCTATGCGGTTTTCTTACATCTGGGGAGACCAGCAAAATTCACTATACAGAGGGGTGTTTCACAAAGACCAGGGAAAAAATTAATATTTATTTTTCGGGGGCTACTTTTCAAGCTTGCCTGCATGAAAATAACACTTTAAAATTTGTTTTGCATTGAACTCTATGCAAATTTACTGGGGCTCTTTTCTAATTTTTGGGGGCTCTTTTGGGCATTTCGGGGGCAAATTCGCCCTGAGCCCCTGTGTATTTTTTTCACTGACAAAGACTAAGATCAACGTTAAGTTGGACTTACTTATGGCACGCCATTCATGCCACTGGTTGCTCCCACAATTAGTCTCTCAATTATGATCTTTAGATTTTAAAAAATTCCTTCAATAATGAACTATAAAAAATGTAAATTCTGTAGATTTGTGACCACGATTTAAATACTTCCCTTGAGAAACCAATGCCAGGAATGGTTAGAGGAACTAATGGCATGAATAGCCTGCCATAGTTAAGTCCAACTTAAAGTTGATATTAGTCTTTGTGAAACACCCCTCTGTACGGTGAATTTTGCTGGTATGAATGGCGGTAAGCATGGAAACCACAGTTGTGTTTTGAGCACTTCCCACAAGCTCCTGATAACAGAAAACAATTGAACCTCTTTAATCATTTGAACTTCTCATTTCCTTCAAAGCACGTGTAGGAGTTGCGATTACGGACGATTCCATAGGAATTGTGTCATAGATCTGTGTTCTCATGGAAACCATCGGTATTGTGTCATGACCTTTGTTGTTGTAAGGACTCTTCAAGTGATAACTGCGTTTCTTTACCCTTATTCCAAATATTTTGTCAAGAGGTCAGTGTGGGTGTGTACTCGGATGGGACCATTTCAAACTTATCAAACTTTCATATCCTAAAAGGGTAGGTGTTAAGATCCCCTTTAGTGCAGTGCTCAAATATTGCAAGGGGGGGGGGGGGGTAGGCACTTGGACAATGTGGTCCATGATTGAATAAATTAGCTCTTGTAACCCTCTATACAGCCTGTTTATTTTATTCTTGAGATAAATTTTTTTTTCTTGTTGAAAATATAATAAGCCTGAAGAAGGGGGCATGAAACTTGGTTCACCTTCCCAAGTTTTCATAATTTGTTAAATTTTATTTTTTGTTATTGATGTACAGACATACCAATGTAAATGGATGTCCTGTCAATTAAACAGACAGCTGTTTTTATGGCAAGAGACTTTCACCAGTGGCAAAAATGTCAGTGTTTTGATTCATTTTGCAGCAAATTATGTTGTTACATAAAAGCAAGCAAACAAGAAATGCTTTTCAGAAATTAGCACCATGTACCGGTAAAATTAAACAACATCACCAAAGGCAAAAGGCCCATTCTTTGTAGGAGATCATTTGCATGTATATTTATTGATGAGTAAACGACTTGAGTCAGAGTACAGGGTCACCCTGAAACAGGATGTCATTCAGAGATTAGCAAAGGTGTACTGTTAATTACTTTGAAGCTCATCGCATAATTGATTGTCGGTCATCCTCAAAATCAGCTGGCCATAAAACTCAGTTCACTGACCAGCAGGTTTTTGTGCATAAGGGGTGTAGCCACAAGTACAACATTTCAAATTTAGATTCCTATAAGCTCAACTCGGAATTGGATCCCTGACTTCAACCCTGGGCCAGGGACAATAGGCCTGGCTTCATCAGCTCGAGACTGCCGAATAGCCCGCTATTTCTGATTTGGGAAATAATCCTGAAGTTACAGATCGCGTCCTCATCAGCTTGAGACTTGACCTCGAAACTTGAAACTCGAGCTCGAGAAATTAGCTTCAGATATTTTGCTCAGCGTTTGCGCATAGTGAGAGTCTTAGGGTTGGTGAAGACGCACCGGACAATTAGCGAGATATTTGGCCAAGTAGCGGGATATTTTGCAAACTAGCCCGATATCTTGGGATGATTATCTCGACCAAATATCCCGCTAATTGCAACTTCAGGCTGATGAAAACGCAAATTGACTGGATAATTTGCGATCGGGATAGTTAAAATAGCGGGATATATTTGGCAATCTTGAGCTGATGAAGACAGGCCTCATGTTATAGATTGTACTTGCCTGGACCAAGCACTGCACTAACCCTAAACCCAACCCTTTACCTAGCCTAAACCAAAAAGCATCCCCAAACCTAGCCTTAACCCTAACCCCTATATTTTCACCAAATAAAGATTGCAGCAATTGTCAGGTCATGAAGCAGGGGGCACTTATAGTCCTTAGTGTACCTTAGTGTACCTTACAATTGCTAGGTTCATACGACAGGCTTTAAACTGATAGTTTCCTCATCATTTTAAACCGCAAGCAATATTATGGGGAATACAAGCAGTGGGGGGGGGGGATCAGGGAGGGGGGTCCTTAAAGTTACCGGTATGCTGTTGAACTTCTTGTCACCTGTTGAGAAAATCCAATGACATACAATCAGTTTTACTGAACTAAAATAAAACAGACATGCACTGATTCATTGACTCATTCATCATTCAGGAAAAGCAAAGGTAAAGCTAAAAGCCTGGTTAGACCTCACTGATAATGCTAAATGTTATCGTACAAATAGGGATACCGATGCAATGGTCATACCTTAGTAATATTTTGCAATGATCAAGTCGTTGGTTCTGTCAATTGAACCCATCATTGGTCAAACCCCGCCTGCCCCCCCCCCCCCCCCACTCAGTGTTATTTAGGGTACGCGTATGCTCGTTCCCTCTTTTTGAAAGCACCCCCTATCTGAGGACTGCCAACATTTCCGAACCCCCCTTTCGCGGGCTTTTCCTGCCCTTGAAACCCCCCTAAATATAGAAAAATGCTCAATGTACCCCCTTAAATTCAGAATAATTTCTCAGGAGTCCAAACAGATGAGAGAAAAAAAAAGAAAAACACCCCCTTTTTAAAGAAATCTCTGGGTGAAAAGTCAAATACACCCCTTTTTTTTACAATTCTCGGGCCGGACTTTGTCGCACGAAAAGTACCCCTTTACCGGACATTTTGGTAACACGCATGCGGTCATTCCGACCCCGGAGTGGGGGGCCGGGGGTCAAACACCATGGACTCTGCCTCTGTCCCTTCTTTTGCAACTGACATTGCATTGAACAGGGTCCCTGAACTTGCGTAAGAGTGAAGTTATGGGCTTAGACATTATATATCATTAAAGTGACTCAGTGACATTGCCTCAGATTCTGAAACAAAATCCTGGATTTAGCTCATGCTGCAATCATTATAAACCTTTAGGTCAGTCAGGAATCCCATGACTTTTACATGAAATTTTGTTTTTCGTTTTTCGTTTTTATAACACTACAGTCTATTGGGGAAAATGAGTACCGGTATGGTAAAACAGTCACACAAAAAAAAAATCTTTTTGAGGAAGTACTTCATGATCATTTTGAAGCACAATTTTGTTAGAGCTTCAATGTTAAACCATATCACAGACACTGATATCACGTAGGGCCATGCATCTCAGTTTTAACATTGTTACACGATGCCTTTAACGTTAATGGTTGCTGAGCATACCCAATGAGACTACCGGTTCAGAATTGTTTAAGGAGGCTCATTAAAATTAATCTGACTTGCAACAACGATTTCCAATTCATTTTTGTTCACTTTAACACCAGGGAGTGATTTAGCAATGATTTATCATTATAGTCATCTCTCTATAGAGTGGTCAAGTGTGACGCCATCAAAAATCTATTTTTGGAATTTCTCCAAAAAAATTAGGAATTTTTAAATTTTTTCTTCATTTTCCAAAAGAGCATCAAAAGTAATGTCCAAATGTCGAAAACCAATTTAATATGTTAAGTATTGGCTAAGATATGATCATCTGAATAAATAGATTTCCTATAGGAACTCAGTGTTATATTGCTCTGGTTCATAACATTACGAGCCAGAGCAATATAAAGCTATAGTTCCGATAGGAAATCTATCTATTCAGATGGTCATATCTCAACCAATCCCAATATTCAATTGGTTTTCGACGTTTGGACATTATTTTTGATGCTCTTTTAGAAAATGAAGAAAAATGAAGAAATTCCTTTAAAAAAATTGTTATGATGTCACAGCTTCGGTACTCTATAGGTGAGGTGTGACCAGGCTTTAACCCTTGTGCCAAGTACTTTGCAGTGTTCAAGAGGTGAATGTCCTTTCAGGGAATGTGGCCTGTTGGATATCTGTTCACAGTAGGTTCGTGGCTGGAGGATGTGCTCTATGGCACGTGCTCTTGCAACAGTTGCTCCTCCGTCGATATCCTCCATTTTTAAACCAAAGTCCTTCAACTCAAATGCCATGTACTTTAGAGTAGTCCTAAAGTTAACCCTATTCCTGCACCCAACTTACAACCCACTTGTAACCCTAACCATAACCCTACTAACAAATGCCATGTATTTTAGAGTAGTCCCAAAGCTAACCCTATTCCTGCACCCAACTTACAACCCACTTGTAACCATAACCCTACGAACAAACGCCATGTACTTTAGAGTAGTCCCAAAGCTATCCCTATTCCTGCACCCAACTTACAACCCACTTGTAACCCTAACCAGGGATAAGCCCTGCCCTAACCATAACCCTTCGTCTTTGAGTACTAGCCGGTGTCACAGGCTAGAATCTTTGGCTGTGTCGTCTCTCCGGGCGTGCATAGAGTTGTAAATGTGTCCATATGTAGTCTCATTTTCCAAGACTCACTTCAGATTTTGTATAGATCATTATTTTTGCTGCTATTGGGGGGAAGTTTTTTTGGAAAAAACAAGGACAAGAGGAGACAGTAAAAGAAAACTGAATAAAAATTTGATTTTGAAAGATACCAGATGTTTATGCCACTCTAAAATTGTGTTGTTCGTATATATCCATGTATTTACAGTCAAACCTGTCTATAGCGACCACCCAAGGGAAACACAAAGAGTGGTCTTTGTAGAAATGTTCCTTTAATACATGTTTCAATGAGAAACCATTTTCAAGGGAAACCAAAAATGTGGTCTTTGTAGACAGGTGGTCACTAAAGTAGGTTTGACTGTATCCAGAGAGTTGACTTGACCAGAGATTCTTGCCTGTTACACTGGAGGATTACAACAAATTTATATTTTAAGTTTTTTTTAGAAATACGTCAGGTTGATCTTCTTCCAATCGGCCCTGCTTTAGTTTAAAGAATCATATCACTTGATAGCTTCCCTCTGAATGAATTGGCACTTCTACACAACATCAGGACTTTGTCCACATATATGCATACTTTAATTTCAATCTTAATCCACTCTGAAAGGTGGATTGAGTGTAAATGTGTGTGACTAGGATTGGGAAAGTGATAGAATTACATACCGGTAGATCTTTTGAGCAGGTCTACGCCGAAAATGAAATTATCTTACATTAATGTGTGTTATAGTCTATACATTAATCATACAAACAGGGGTTGTTTTATAAAACTTAAAGGAAAGGGGGAAATAGAGCAGAAAAACATCATGGCTGTTAATCCAGGAATCCATTCTGGACTGAGTTCCCTCTGCTGAATTCAGCCAGTGATAGGCAAAAGTATGAAAGTAGTTCATGAGAAGGTGTAGTCCGTATGATTCATTCATTTCCATTGGCAACCCTCATTAGCTCTGTTCTTTATCTGATTATGTAATTGGAGGCAATCTCAAGTACTTGAAGGACTGTGAATTATTTTCTATTTCACCAAATGAAACCTGTACATCTGAACTTAAACATGACATTTAACTTGACATTAACCCACAAAAGTCACTAACCCACAAAAGTCACGTCAGATTCTTTCTTTTTTTCTTCATTCATACTTCTTTAATAGTTGAATATCATAATCATTGAAGTCTCTAAATTGGCAAAACAGAGTTAAAGTCATAATCACTATGTGTGTGCAAATTGGCAATTTCTTGTTAATTTGTTTTTTTTAACTATTCCTTTGCACTGCTCCTTTTAATATGCACTTTTTGAAACTGTGAAACAGTGGAGAATTAATTTCTTTTTGCCAATTTGAGTAGGAAAATCTGATTCATGTAAACCTTTAGAAAATTGAGTTATGCTATAGGTAAAGCCACTGTTATTTCACCTTGAAATGTTGAAAGTCGTTTCAACTAAAGTCAAATTCACCGCTTACTTAGAATGTTCCTGTTAATAAAGACAAGTGGCTGTCAGATCAACCACACAATAACAATTGGTACAGGTTAGATTAAACCAGAACTAGACTATAGACCACCGTTTCCTGGCAATGTCACATCTTGATCATCTTTGCAGGTCTTTCAAGTCTTGGCGACACGTCTGTGGTTGAAAACCCACCAGGATGTGTGGCGAATAAAACCCATTGAGGGAAATAGAAAGTGTTAGAGTTGGCAGGTAGCAGGTTATCAACCTGTTTGTTTTTTTGCTCCACTTTCGAGCAAGGTCGCAGAGCGAATCTTTCAGTTTAGAATACTCAAAATATATTTCTTGAAGTGTGTAATTTTTAAGGAAAGTTATTACCAATGTGTGATGAATAAGAAATCTGAGGGATCAGATGAGGATTATGTTACTTGGCTGATGGTGATGATGATGGTGATGAGGATGGTGATGAGGAGATAGAGAAGGAGGAGGAGGAGGAGGATAATGAGGATTATGATGAGGATTATAATGATAATAAGTATGAGGATGATGATGGTGGTGATGACGATGATGATATGATGATGATGCCACAGTGGATTTCACTCATAGTTCATTAAAAACTTGGAAAATGAGGATAATGGTGATGGCAATTATGATGCAAATGATAATGTGGTGATGACAATTGTGCTTTGACTAAAGATAACGTTGAAAATGTGTCATTTTTTAATACAATTTTGGGGAATTACTCATTATGTTGTTGGATGAAACTTATAAGATGACATTGCACAGGACAATATTTTATCAAAAGAATTCAACAAGCAGTCAGTTATACATAATTGATGCTAAATCCACTCAGTTTTAAAATCTTGCAAAATACACCTCAAATGAGTATATATCTATAATCTTACAATGAGGCCTTTTAAAAAAGATGTTGTATTACCCTTTGCAACCACTCAAACATCTTGAAATCTACAGTCGTTTCTTTTTATGTTTAAAAAGAAAAAAAGCTTTAATGAATAAACAAAGTATGTATTAAAGCATTCGAAACTGAGAAATATCAGCCCAAAGAGAGAGGGGGAAAAAAAGATTTCCTACCGACCGACCGACCAATGTTTTGGCACCTGAAGGGCAATACAACATCTTTTTTGCGGGGGCCTGAGGGTTAGCCAATTTTAGCTTTCATGCAAAATTGGTACATGAAATTTATTTTTTGTGTTAAAAAAAGCGAGAAAAATTATTCATAAACAAAAAAATAATGGAACTACTCTACAATACATTATTACATTGGACTTGTATTTTTACTCTTGTCTTTTGTCTTTTTTTCTCTCTTCTCACTTTTAGAAATCTGATGATGGAGGTTCCGATAAAGAAGAGAATGCATCATCGCCGGTCGAAGAGGACCCATCGTCGCCCGTCGAGGAAGAGGATGATGGGGCTGAGGCTGATGATGACGAAGATGATGAATAGATTTCGATTTCGCTCACAGATTGCCATGGCTTATTTTCTTACACCTATTCAGCGTTGTTCCGCAGTGGTAGTATGATACGCTCTATTTGGTTCTGGAGGGGGGGGGATGTGGTTACAAAGATGGCTTGACAAAACTTACCAGGATTGCCTGCAGGAACCAGTTGGTTCCTGAAGTTATGAGACAATTCAGTATAGTGAGGTGAGGATCTTGTGCTTTGTAAAAAGATGTGGTAGAATATTCTTGAAATGTGCTGACAAGCAAAGAATGAAGATCATCAAGATTGTTGGTATCTTTTTACTTCATTATTCTCTGAAAAGCAAGGAGAGGTATGAGAAAGAGTTATCAGGAGTTTTCTGTATGTTTTCACTCCACAGTTTCAGGCCAAGCAAAGAAAAATAAGGGGGGGCACATGCTTGATCTTGCCTGATATACATGTAGGTATGCCACTTTGCATTCAAAAGGGCACAAGAGACTGGTTGTGTTTCCTGCCCCTCCCAATCTGCCAATAGATAACAGGTTGAATATACTAATAACTGCATTCAGAATTTTTTTTTAATGAGAATTGAGGAGAAGGTTGAGTTCTCAGAAAGGTGAAAAATAAGTATTGAGGTTTATCATTCTCTTGATGATGATTATCACTGACTCAATCGATCGAGGTTGATTAATGATCATTATTATTTATAATTAAATGATTATTAGACCATCATGGAGGTTTATCATTCTCTTTATGTTAGTGCAGGGGAGTATCATAGAAACAAGGTCCCTTGAAAAGGATGGCTCTTCAAATGCCCTCGTTTTTCAAAATATGACACGTAACAGCTAAAGGTTGTGGACCACACTTTCATGCCACACGTTTTTTGTAGTCCCATATACACATTTCTATGTACAGTGCATGTGGGCTACAATTGACCTTAAGGAATAGGCCAACTTCAAAAAACCTCACTGTATACATCAGTACTTATGTGCTACATGATCAACCATTCACAATTCAACTGTTTGACCAGAACTCAACTTTACCTTTAATCATTGGCCATGTCTATACATTTGATGCTGTAATCCACCAACATGTAGCCTAGGCCCTGGTAGTCGGGTCTAGACTAGATCTAGATCTTAATAACTTCAAAATACTTGTATACGGCTTCAAGTAACTGGTATGCAACTGTGCTATATTTAATGCAACACATTATCTTGATATCTGTTTTAAGATAATTTGGATTTTTCTCTGAGTGGTTTCAGGATGTATATATATGTCAATATGTTACAACATTCTCAAACTATAATATCTCATCAATAGGATGTTTCTCAGTAAACAAATAAACCAAATTGCAACATCAAAAGCAAAGCTTTTTGAGGGTGTGAAAATGATGTCTGTGAGGTACTGGTGCCATCCCATCAGTAAAATATCAAATTATAAGCCATGTGTTCATGATGTCAGCACACATCCTATATTCCTATATTAAGGCTGTGCACAACAGTGTAATGAGGTACCCGAGTACACTCCCAGGCTTACAGGCGAATACTCGAGTATTCGGACGCCATGTTTTTTTATAATTTTTTTGAATTTTTTTGAATTTTTTTGAATTTTTTTGATTTTTTTTTTTTTTTTTGATTTTTTGACTTTTTTGACTTTTTTTTCTTTTTTGACTTTTTTTGCCACTACCATACCACTCGGCAGTTTCTCAGATCCCTCGCCCAAAACGCATGCAATTTTACTTTGAGTTGCAGTTGAAGGCGCCGATTTAAAGGGAAAGTCCACCCCAGGATTTTTTTTAGCTGACGATATAGACCTAATAATACCATGAAGAATGATACAAGTCTCATTAAAATCCATGATCACATAACGAAGATATATCGACTTTTTTATCGAAAATCAGCCGCCCCCAAATGCAAATGCGTTACATGGGCATGAAACGATCGCATTGTGACGTATGTTGCGAGCTGCCTTCTTATTTCGCAGACATTCACTTTCGCTCGCGGTACACTGTTATCGCACTGACACGACGAATCATGAATGAAAGCGAAAGTGAATGTCTGCGAAATAAGAAGGCAGCTCGCAACATACGTCACAATTTCGATACTATCGGTTATTTTTTGGCGATCGTTTCATGCCCATGTAACGCATTTGCATTTGGGGGGCGGCTGATTTTCGATAAAAAAGTCGATATATCTTCGTTATGTGATCATGGATTTTAATGAGACTTGTATCATTCTTCATGGTATTATTAGGTCTATATCGTCAGCTAAAGAAAATCCTGGGGTGGACTATCCCTTTAATAAGAATAATAACAGTAAACAATGCTATTTTAAAAACCAAAGATGGCAGAATAATCCATTTTCCTCCAAGTCCAAACAGAAATCTGGACATTTGGTCCCAGTTTCTGAAAGGTGAGTTTGACAGTGCTCGAGTTGGGAAACATTTTTACCGACGGTACCATGCCAGCGGCTGCCGCTCTCCCTGGCACGGGTAAGCGTGGGCCTGGACATTTTTTTTTTTTTTTTTTTTTTTTTTTTAATTTATTTTTTTTGCGGCCGAATATTCGGGTACGAGAAATTGTACCCGAGTAGTTGTCAACCGTGCGGGTACTCGAGCATTCGACTACCCGTCGCAGCCTTATCCTATATTATGCACTTTCCATTATTTATTCATGAGTTTTACCAACAGTGCTATGTCAGGCAATCATTGTGTGTGTTGTCATCATGTTTGTGTGTTTATATTCTGCGATTATTAATGAATTTAGAGACGGAAATCTGGTTATTTTGTGTGATCTTTCGAAATAGCTTTCTTCACACTCGAAATCACCTGAATGATGATGTCGAATACAGTTATTGAAACTATTCAAAATCTGATGATATCACTTTTACCAATAACAAAAACAACACTGAACAATATCCGTGAATGCACAGTGCAGGCCTGCAAAATCTTGTGATATACCAGTACTTTAAAATCATCTTTTGAAATATGCCTGGAACGTTTCCTTAATTCTCTTCCCTGGTCTAAACCAGCCAAATTAGAGTTTTCTCTCCATGGTCATGACTTTTGTTGCTATATTTAATGTGTGCTCGACAAAAAAATGAGGATAATTAGTGTGGAAAAAGTGCTCAATCATTCATAAATTATGCGGTCATATGATCTTTACCTAATTGACTCATGGCCTCAATTCTAACCCTGATGTACATGTATCATGTCATCAAATGTTTAGGACTATACTATAGCCTTCAAATCAAAATGATAATGGTGTACTGACTACTTTCATATCCATTTGTGAGCGAAATGAAAATTTGTAATTATGTGTTTCAAGTTCATTGTAAGAGTATGCTGTGGCACAAAGTGACCAGCATTTGCAAATAAATTGTTTTGTACAAAGAAAAGTGATTTGTTTTGACTATTTGTTTGTATTGTAGTTGAACAAACAAGTTCTTGAATGGACCAGTTATTAAAGTATGGACTCGTTGGTTGGTTGGTGGATGGAATGATTGGTGATTGGTTGAAGAAATGAGCAATGAATTGATTAGTTGATTGATTGGTTGGTTTGGGTTGATAGATAGATTAAATGATTGATTACTGGAATGATTAGTTTGTTAATGACTTTGTTATTAATTGGTTGATAACATGAGAGATTGATTGATTTAATAAATGACTAATTTAATTATTATTTGATGAAGGATTGATTTGTTTATTGAATAGAACTGTGTACTAAATTTAAGTATGACTTTTGAACTAATATTCCTCTTGATGACTGATAACTTGCCAGAGGCGTGTCCGATGTTGCAACAAATAATGTGTGCATAGTGAATTCCACCAATAGAGATGTCATTATACAAAGCAGGTGCAATCAAATACTTATTAATCAAGGGTTTGAGAGAGAAACATGCAAAAAATCGAAAATACATTAGTAAACAGGTCTAATTAATGACCGATGGATCGATTGATTGACTGACTGACTAACTAATGGATAATTGAATGAATGTATATATGATGAAATGAACTAATAAATGGATCAGTGATTGAATAATGAAATAGATGATCATTTGATTGGTTGGTTAGATGAATAAATGATTGAGTAAATAATATAAGAAGGGACGGTTCAATGAATAAAAAGGATGATGAAATAATTGCATGACTGTTGAGGAGATGGATAAATCATTACGTCATCGAATTTCGAGTAAAATGATTTACCATTGATTCAATAGACCTGTTTACTAGCATATTCCAAGTTATGGATGTTTCTTTCCTGGGGACCTAGTGACGACTGGTGTTCCGTTAACCTGTTATTAATGAATGAACTACAATACTTGGAATCCAATTTGCATTCACTATTTCTTGCTATGTCTTAGGGAAGCCATGGGCAAACCTTCTTGTCGAAAACAACCTTTGTTTAAAATGTATGCGTACAATTTAAATATAAAGTAAACCGGACTATTGACAAGGGGTGAGTCAACAAACAGGCTTTTTGCCGCGGAGGAGGTCGATGTGCTATTGTCGTGACGCGTGTAAAGCTTTGTTGTGTTCATATCCAGGTTCGTTCGAGGAAAGACGGTTTGTGTACTTTGAGTTCCGAGAAATTGCCCCTTGCCCCTTCCCCTGGCAATTCAATCATCTATAACCTATCTAACCAATATCCTTTTATCGTTACTGTGTGAAGGCTACTACTATTATTGACCCTACTATGGAGCTGGGGGAAATGCGCGTCATGTTATACAAATGCCACTTTTTATTCGTGATAAATATCAATGAAATAATAAAACGTTGTAATGTAAGTTCCAAGAAAGTGCCCTTTCCCTTGGCAATTTGTTTATTAACCTATCTCCCCATATCATTTACTACTAGTTGTGAAGGCTAATGTTATTATTGGTTGTCCTTCTGTTGTATACAGTGCGCAGGGGGTGAATTTTTATTCGTGATAAATATGAATAAAAAGATGGGGAGGCGTTTGAAAGTTCTTCAATATACACACTGCATCAAAACTTTGTAAAAGAGACAGAACCTTATACACGGATGTAACAGAAAATGTTCAATCTTTAAACATTAGGACTTTGTATTTGTATTTTGTTCAATTGCGTCTTTCCTATTATGTGATGAATTTGTTTTTACTTCTATTCTATCCCATTGCTTGTCTGTGTGGACGTGGTACTAAATGTTGTAAATGTATATAAATACCATGTATTTTAGCGTACATTGCATTGTATAATGGTTGTAATAGTGTGCGTGTGACGGTTAAGAATTCCGATTATAAATTAAAGATGAAACATGAGTACACTCTAAAAACTGAAATGTTAAATGTCAATTTAAAAGAGCCGAGGAGTGACCACTCTTTCAAAATGTCAGATTGTTTCTTTTAACCTGCTAGATTCAACCTTTATAGTGTTGGATCCAGCATGTTCAAAGTGTTAATCTACCATTTTGAAAGAGTGGTCACTCCTCGGCCCTTTTATAAATGGTGATTTTATAACATTTCAGTTTTTAGAGTGTAACAGGTTAATCAGTCAACAGATCATATCGATTTTTGACAACATTTTTGTATTCCCTCTATATTTGGAAAGTGTCCAATGAGAACGAGGTGTAAGACTAGTGTAGTTATAGGGTTGAAATAAAATAATAAAGTAAACTTTATGCATATACCACATGTTTATATGCCGCAATTTTCTTCTTGGGATAGCTTTTTGTTTTATTGTAGACTTCTTCCCAGCTGCCCCCATTAACATGATATTTAGTCGGCCCTCCTTCCCTTTTAATTTCATGTTTTCTTTAATGTATTGTGCAAATTGATCTATATGTATATTAATAAGTAAATATGTAAAAAAATTACCATCATGGTAAATATAACAAAATTGAAAGAGGAAAAATAAATGAATTGAATTGAATTTAATTGTGTGTTGAACATAAATTGAACTGAACTGTGAAAAGTATGTGTGGGTTTGCCTAAAAGTGCACAAGCTGCAAGTTATCAAAACCTTGAAATAGTCTGTATTTGGAGTCACCATAAGTCCACCAGACGACTATTTCGGAATATATTTATTTTGATTTCGGAGTGTACTATTTTGTGGTTAGTTGTCACCTTTCCTGATCAAAACAGACAATTTGATTTAGGCCTACTGTTGAAACTTGTATTTTCATGAATAGAACACGTTTTGTACATCGAAAGGAAACTTGCATCGTATTGGTCAGCAGTGATCTAAACATTGACATGCAAATTCATTTTTAGGCCAACTTATTTTGACGGTTTATCTCAAATATTATCAGAGTTTATAAGATAAAGGAATTACATTTCGGAAGAAATAAATATTTGATTCTGAATTGTTTTTTCAATAATTATTTTCCCACTGCTTCTTTGGTGGATTATAGAGGTGTTGTGGTCTAGTGGATAAGTCACCGACTGCAGATCACAAGGTACGGGGCTCAAATCCCAGCCCGACTCTAACGTCCTTTGGCAAGACGTTGATCTACATTTGCCACTCTCCACCCAGGTGTTAAAGGATGCCTGGATGGAACGCTCCCCACTGAGTGGAGAATGTGCATACATTGTGTGCGGGCAAGCCTGAATCTCATGACCAGGGTAATAATATATTTGTAAAGCGCTTTAATAGAGACATCGTTGATGTATTTAGCGCTATATAAAAGCAGAATATTATTATTATTATCAAACATTATGGAGAGGAAACTGATTCACATCCTACATTGGTTGAGATGAAAATGTGGGCATAAATGAGGATATTGTGGGCGGGAATGATACTATATCAATAGTTTGGTTATCCAGGGAAGCCTCGTTAGCATCAATGCTGTTCTTCCTGAATGCCCTGTAATTATCATTACCCCCAATGTTACCATGTGCACATTTACACCTGTGTAGAGAGTGGCAACATTAATGGGGATTAATGTGTTGCCAAATGACGTTAGTTAATGTCGGGCTTGAATTTGAACTCTCAACCCTTGGATTGAGAGTCAAGACAGTGAATGAACTTCCTACTATACAACGACTCCTCTATTTCATAAAAAATGTAAAATGAAAGACATTCTGAAATAAGAATCTTTTGGAACTCTATTCAAATCGATACCCACCAAATGTAATTTATATTCCAACCTATATGTGAGATTTCATGCGCTTCAAATTATCTTTGTTAGGGATACCAAGTGTTCGATACACTGAAATAGTGTTCAAATTCATTAATTCCAACCAAAAGGCCAATTCGTGAAGAATTTTTTTGTCGCGGTTGTAATCTGGGATGATCATATACATATTCCCGGGAGATGGAGGGGGGAGCCCGTTTCGTTTTTAAAGGGGTGGATGGACATAGGGGGCGTTGCCCCGAGTACATTTACAGACAGAGTGGCATATAGAGTGGGTTACAGTTTAGCCTTCTTGAAATGTTTTTGTTAATAATGTCTAACTCAGGTATCTCCATGTTTCCTTATTTAGAATAGGGGGATTTGCTTTTTTTTCAATATTTATTTAAACAAAACTGGAAGTGAACTTTTGCTTACCCATGCAAAGATCGACGAACCCTGGACATAAATGATCAACCATGATAACGTAATCATGTCTGATGTAGGGTTGACTTGTACTTTTTATTTCATGGACACGGTTTAAGGTTATGGTTTTACACACGCTGGCAATGTCAACTATTAATTTAGTGTCATCTATATTAACTTTAATACTGTATGCACTGAACGCATAAATCTGCATCGTGAAATCAAAATGAGTTTACTCAATTTATATGTTATTATAACTAGATAATTATGTTGACCCCGCCACTGTTGTATATAGCCTCCATAAATTTCATTCACAAAGCATAATCCACAAAATGCAAACACATTCACCGCTAATACGAACCTTGAAGTCTATAGATTGAGTGATAGTTATGAGTGATATTTATGTCATTTCGTTCATTTTATTCGTTTCTTCGTAGGTCTATTAGAAGGCTACATACATGAATGACACACAGTCAAAGCTTTATTGATATTATTGTAATATTTAGTAATTTTTTAAATACATTACATAAAGCTCATTTTAACTTGCTAGGCGATATCACTGAAATGTAATTCTTTTCATCAATAATTTTTGAAATTTCTTTTGTCGTCTCAAATAAGTTTATCATTCTTATTTATATTGAACCCTAACAATGATGATGATGGTGGTTGTGGTGGTGGTGATGATGATGATGATGATGATGACGAATCAATAATCATTTCATTTTTAATGTACATGTAGACTGTTTTCTATGGATCTAGATCTATGACTTTCTCTGAGTATTTGCCGGACTCAAAATGTATTAAAATTCCCAGCCAATTCGGATTCTCAAAAACTGAACGCACACTTTGGACTTTCACAAGCTTTCGACTGTTCCATTTCAATTTTTAAATTTTCAAAAGCTATGAATCCAGTCAATTAATTGACTGCAATTCACCTTTACCATATTTAGATAACGGACAAGCTATGCAGTATCGCTTGTGATGCAATTTGATTATTTAGTTTCCTATGACAACTAAAATCGTTGTAATTATAACGTGAGACCGGATACCCAAATTCGCGTAATGTTTTATTCAAAACCTCAATAATGTTGCTAGGTTCACCTGTACTTTTTGGTGGTAAGTTAAGGTCAAATGACAGGGACATGATATAGGAGAAAGTTTGATTGGTGGCGGGGATCCAGGATTGTCATGACCGAGGTGAGGGGGGGGGGGGGCACGTCAGAAAATCTCTGACAAGGAGAAGACAAAATCATATAAGCTGGTCACCTTTTACAGGTGCTTTTTTGCTCCAAAATGTTTGCCTGGAATGGGGAAGCTTAGGCTCTTGAAGGAACCAATTTCTTTTGTGTACTTCATGTATTAAATGCAACAATTGTGTTTTTTTCGGAAATATGTGCCCCCAGTCACCCCCTCTCACTCCATCCACCCAAATGCCCTATTCTATTAGGTTATGCTGCTGGTCAGGTAAACCTTGGATAAACCCTTTGGGCAGGTTTCCAACAATCGTTGTTAAAATCCACAGTCAGCTCTCTGAAGTACAATCATAGTCAAACTTTAAACTCAACGACTGAATTTGTTTGTATGCAAGGCTGGGAACTGAATCATTTGTCTACTGTCACACGTGACTTTTACGTTTATTTTTGTTTTGGTTTAAATACAATGTCATTTGTCCTGCGCAAAACAACAAATAGAACATTTATTTACGAACCTACGAATTCAATTGTGTCCGTGAAATGAAGAGGAAATGCTGAATTGATCGTTTATTCCTAGATTTTAATGGGTGCTTTAACAATGATGAAGAATTTATAGAATAAATAGATTCAGCACTTTAAGCAAAACTTTACGCAAGATTTTCAGTTGCGTTCTATTTGTGTTTGTTTGGTATTTTTAAAAAAATGTAATAGGAAGACGTATTATAACAGAGTGTACGTTGGCAATGACTGTGAGGTTAACTACTGGCAGAGTATCAGGTGGTAGGAAAACAAAAGTACAGGTGCCCTTTATCCAGAAGGATGTATGACGGTCGTGCCCTGGATGACTCTGTGCCAGATAATTTATTTTTAAAAGAAAAAAATCAGAGCTATCATGCAGAAACATCATGCAAAATGACGAAAGATGGGTAATAACGTGTATAGTTAATGCTGTAGTGTTGTAAAGGCTTTATTTTCGAAGGTGCTGTTTCTCCTAGTACACCCCCTCCCCCCTCCCCCTCCCCCTCCCCCCTCTCCACACCCTCGGAGCCTCGCCCTGTTTTGAAGCTCAGACAAGAAAGGAGTAGGAGGAGGAGAAGAAGAAGGAGAAGACAAAGAAGATGATAAAGAAAAAGAAGAAGAAGATGATAAAGAAGGGGAAGAAGAAAGAGAAGGATAAGGAGAAGGCGAAAGAAAGAAGAAAAAGAAGAAGAAGAAGGAGAAGAAGAGGGAAAAGAAGAAGAAAAGGGAGAAGAAGAAAAAGAAGATGATGATAAAGAAGGAGAAAAAGAAGAAGAAAAAGAAAAAAAAAAGAAGAAAAAGAAGAAGAAGAAAAAAGTTTCATTATGTCTACAATATTTTATTATACCACTGCCTTTTGCCTACCAAAATCATCTTCGGATTATCAATTTAATCTTTTCCGCACATGGCTATTGAAATTGCCATCAGTCGCTTTTCTTTTCAATGTCTTCGAATCTTCCTTTAGCATTTGGAAGAGAGCCACTTCGTTTTAGAAGTTTACTATACTTATAATAATGATAATCTTTGATATTCAATTGTCCGATTCTCTGAAATGCAAGTGCGTAGGAGAATTACATGTTATCTAGAATAAAGTACATGTCTAACTTAATCTATCATTCATGGGTCAATAATATTTGTTGACTTTTTTCTCGATAAGAATCTGCAGCAAGGTGGCGTGACATTGTATCGTCCAATCAGCAGGCTCCAAATCGAACACACCCCTGGTGAGCCCATCTTGAGGATAAGTTGGATTAGTTAAAGGGCTATTAACCCAAACAAGTGAAGTCCAAAAATGTTCGTGACCCCAAGGTTAACGAGAGCGTATTTTGCAGCTGACCAATCAACGTGGAGATTTAGGTCACACCCCCACACCGCCTCGCCTCTCGCACGCTCTCCGAGGAACAATATTTAGTCATGTGATTGTTCCTTGTCAAAGTTTGTTGAACCCATTTCTTGAGATAGCATTGTTGATGTTTTCTTGTACGTTTCGGATTTGTATGTATGCTTTCTTTCTTCGTCTTCTTCGTCTTCTTCATTTTCTCCTTCGTCGTCGATTTCTTTTCCTTCTCCTTCTTCTTCTTTAAATGTTGAATGATACAACAATATTTTGGTTCGGAAATACTTCTTAACACAACTTCCTTTATTCCGCCCAAACTACACTTTAAAAACATTATAATAATGACATTTCGTGTTTTTGACAGCGCCTGTCATTTTATTTATCAACGTTGCTCGGAATTCTTAACTTGTCGTGGATATTACCACCTCTCTATAACTGCCCTAATAAGGTATTGAAGCATCCAAGTATGTTTGAAGGTAGTAACCTCCCACCGGCTTCACCTGGGTCGAGCGTGGCAAATGTATATTAATGTTTTACGGATAATCTATCGATGATAGCTGAAGAATTGAGCTGAATTGAACTTTGCCAAAGGACGTTACTGTAGTTGCAGGGATTCGATCCTCGAACTATGTGATTCACAATGCGATGACTTTAGTTGAGTTGTATTTAAATGTAATTAATCCACGCCTTTTGCCTATCGTTTTTTGCATTTATTATGATTTCAGCAACCAGTCCGTGCATCATTTTGAGTAATTTCAACTGCTTTTTATTTGCATGATAATAATGTGCAATATGCCTTTTAAAGCCACGCTGCACTACTTGTAGCTACTTGCGACCTCTATACAGAAAACTTCCACAATCGGTGCCTGTTGGTCCCCCATGATCCTCTTTTTCTTATGTTAAATGAGAGCTGAGTTAATGAGATAGCCACCTGTCACAGTGACCTCGCTGGCTCGCTGTGTGGTCTAATCCCTTCTGGCCCAGTAGTGGTGACGGTCTTTAAGTTAATTAGTCCACGCAATTCGCCTATCGTTTCTTGCATTTATATGATTTCAGCACCCATCCCGTTCATAATTTTGAGTAATTTCAACTGCTTTTTATCTGTATAACAACAATGTGCAATATGCCTTCAAAAATATATCGTACATGCATTGTTTTCTGTAACCATCATAAGAAGCAGCTTTCTGTTTTAATATCAGGCATTATGATGACAAGGTATAATTATCATTGTACAATATGGTGTGAATTTGAAAGACTTTGCTTCTGATATACAGGTCATCCTCGAAACACCCTGCGATATTCCATGGTCAACGGTTGGTGATCGATGGCCAATAGGACATTAGCCAGACGGTCAATGTTATAGTACCATCAGCTTCATTCAGTTTCGGCGGGAAAAGGTTTTGTCAACTATGATGCGATAAAAAAAATATCCGTGGGAAACTAACTTATTCAACAAAAATGGGTTAAGTACTTGTCTTTATAACAATGCACACACCCTTAATTTCTTTGTATTTGTTACGATTCGGGGAAGTGGTTTATTGATGGGTTTCGTTGGATGTACTAGTAATGTTATCAGGCAATCATTGAATGATGGATTTCAGTACGATAAATACTTGATAAAAGTTTGTCTACCGATGAACTATCCCTTGACTTTACCATTGTTTTGAATTTGCAAGCCCCGCCCAGTTTGAGTTGTGAAGGAGTAAATGGAGAAAAAATCAAAACAATAACATCGTAAAGAGTATTGCTCATTGGTAGACAAACTTTTATCA
The DNA here is from genome assembly GCA_035222895.1 of Strongylocentrotus droebachiensis. Taxonomy (NCBI): domain Eukaryota; kingdom Metazoa; phylum Echinodermata; class Echinoidea; order Camarodonta; family Strongylocentrotidae; genus Strongylocentrotus; species Strongylocentrotus droebachiensis. The sequence continues at coordinate 185,034 of JAVYIG010003654.1, forward strand.
AATGTTCATCATGATTACGAACTTTGTACATGTTGTCAGTGCCCTGCTTGTGTCTTTGTCTCTGTATGTATGTCTGAATCTCTCTCTCTCTCTCTCTCTCTCTCTCTCTCTCTCTCTCTCTCTCCCTCTGCCTGCCTGGGTGTCTGTCTGTTTGTCTATTTGTCTGTCTGCCTGTCTGTCTTTTTATTCGCTCATTACGCTAGCTCGCAACACATTGAGGTAGGAATAATTATACATAATTAAATATATGAACTAGAAAACTGTGCCATAATATCATAGTTTTGTCTATCTTATTGTTTCGCTTTCTCATTCACATTCCCAACTCATTTTCATTTCCTTACCTTTTCCCTCTATACCGGTACAAAAGTTCTTTGCACATTTTCTTTTCTTAATGTTTCAGTTGTCTTTTCCTGCTTTTAGATTAAAGGTATTACAAATTTTTGGTATGTGGTCATGAATATGGAAGTATATGCGATTTTACAATATTCAGTGATCGTTGTCGTGGTTGAAATCGAGTCTAAAGTGATGAAATTGTAAATAATAAACTCTTTATGTTGTATAGCGCCCTCTCAAGACTGATATTACTTTAGCTCTAAAACAATGTTTCTTAACTACGATCGACCGATTTGCTATTCCCGTTTGAAAATTATAAATCAGAACTGCATATTCTGAGTTATTCGTGGTCGCAGCTACCAAGGTATAGGCGCTTTTTGAAATATTTGAAATTTACCGGGAGCACCGGTAAATTTTTGATTATTCAATTTCTCGAAAGCAGAAGTGTTTTAGGGGCTAAAGTTTCTAGTGCTTATTATACATCCACAGGGGCATCCAAATATATCAACAATTTAAACAATTACTAAAATCCAATTTTCAAAATTTCCCAAAACTTTGCATTACAACCTAAAGTTCCTTTGACTCAATTCCTACGGGAGAAGCAGGGGCGAATCATGAAAATGTACATGTACTCTGAAGGGGGATTGCATGCAGGGGCGCCACTTCACGTAGTGGGAAGTGGTATTGGTGGTGGTGGTGGTGGTGGTGATAGAGGTGGTGTTAATGGTGGTGGTGATGGTGCTGGTGGTGGTGAAAGTGATGGCGGTGTTTAATGGTGGTGATTATGATAGTGGTTGTGGGGTGGTGGTGTGGCGGTAATGGTTGTGGTGGGGTTCGGTTGGCTCTATCAATACAACACTGAGTGTGAATGTACATCAGAAGGCTTCAGGGAGTATGTCAGGCAATAGAGATATTACAAAGGTAACGTTATGTCCTGGGCATTAGGGGATTTTCTTAAACCTCTTTGATGATGGTGTAATTAGTTACCCTAGTATCAAACGGACGTGAATTTGCAAGAATCGTATCAACCACGTTCACGGAAAATTGATGAATTTCATGCAATTTACACAAAATACATAACCTTATGGATATTGAATCTCCAAAGTACCGTTGCATCGAGTAAACACTCGATTCCCCATTAACTGACTAAAATAGTTCACATTCTATTATTAATTTCAAAGGATTTCAAATAAAAACTTGCGCAGTAAAAATGTCTGTTCAAAGCATATATTTAAAAAACTCTGAATATCTAACGAGAAAAAAAATGCACCCTTTATCCGTCATATTACATAACTATACGGATTACTTTTGTATTGCTAGCTGTTATTTTCAGTTTATCGACGTGTGCCTGTACTTTATTGTGACGTCATGTTTATACTGCTCATACTAAAATGAACAGTGGGAAAAGAAAAAAACGTTGCATTCACATTATTTCCTTTTCCAGAATGATACTTTTTCTTGATAAGGCTGCATGGTATAATCAGAATTTGATTGTTGAGTCTTGTTCGAAATTGTTAACTCATTCTGGTCAGTGTAATAAATTAAACTTAAATAATTTAAAAAAGATTTCGGCTTCATCATGATAGCGCTATGTACTAGTTTGATGTCAATTACCAGATATGTCATGAGTTCCAATATCGCTGACTATTATCATATATGATATAGCCTATATATGGAATTATGTTACGGGCCACTGAATATTGCTTGGGTCCATCCATTGGCGGTTGAAGATTTTTTTAAAAAGATATATTTTTCCTTCAAATTTCTGTGCCCCTCACTTCGATTAATAGTATTAATGCAATATTAAATTAAATTAAAAATAGATCGAAGAGTTGAACTTCAGTTGAAGCTATTTATCGTTATCCTCTTGACGACCGTAATGCCAACCACCTGTCACAGATAAGAACATTGATTGTTACGTCATTAAGTCATCTGCAGTATGCAGGTGTAGGGTAATATAACTGTAAGGTAATGCAAGTTGATAAAAAAAGGACATTATATACTTCAGTCCTTATTCTACTTAAATGTAATCAGTCGCTGGGTTCAGGCTTAAATCGAGTCTATAAGTTTCTCTGAGGTTTTCAATTTTTCCTTTTGTAAAAAATATCGCGTTTACTGAAAAAAATTATACATATTTAATTTTCATTTATTTGACCTTCATTTCACCCGACTGAGACGG
>JAVYIG010003655.1:0-42500 GCA_035222895.1 Strongylocentrotus droebachiensis
TAACAAGATCCAACTCCTCTCTCTCTCTTCCATCTTCCTACTTTATCCATCCTTAACACGATTCCACCATCTCTCTTCCATCTTCCTAATATATCTACCCTTAACACGATTCCATCCCTCTCCCTTCCATCTTCCTACTTTATCCACCCTTAACACGATTCCACCCATCTCCCTTCCATCTTCCTACTTTATCCACCCTTAACACGATTCTACCCATTTCCCTTCAATCTTCCTACTTTACCCATCCTTAACATGCAGGCGCGGATCCAGGATTTCTTAGGGGAGGGGACCCAACTTTTTTTTTTTTTGCTCCCGAAAATTTGAAAAATCGCGCCGGCCGAAGAGTCGCTCAGTGGGGGGGGGGGGGGGGGGGGGGGGGTAGTGAGCACATTTTTTTTTTTTTGATCCTCAAACAAAATTCAATTTGCACCCCCCCCCCCCCCCTTAAGCGCCAGGGGGGGGCCCAACCCCCAAAAAAGGTAAAAATCACGTGATTTTACATGATTTTTTTCTCAAGGGGGGGGGCGGGCCCCCCGGGCCCCTCCCCCCTGGATCCGCCACTGTTAACATGATTCCACCCATCTCCCTTCAATCTTCTTACTTTATCCAACCTTAACCCTAATAAGGCCGGGGGGGCCATAATGGCCATATGGAAAAGTCATTTTTCCTAAAAACAGATCGAACATGGGTTATTGGGTCTTGTTTAAAGTTTAGGTGGTTGTTTTTGAAGTCAAAATAGTTGAATTGTAGTAAGAAATGAAATAAAACAACAAAAACAATGAAATACATAAGAAATTATCAAAACATGGGATAACATAAGGAATAAGCTGGCTCTTCCAAATTTTTTTGGCGTATTGTTATTGAGAATGGTCTAATGAATATATGTAGTGAAAAAGAATGCTTAAATATAAATAATATATGATTTATGGGTAAAAATGTGATTTTTATGACTTTATTTGCATAAATTACCATAAATATGCAAATGAGTGAATTTTTCAAGAAATTGAAATTATCATATTATTCTATACACTTCACTTGACATGCGTGCACATTTTCGCGGCAATCGGCCGCTTCGCGGCCGAGATCTTAATCCACCCTTAACTTAAATTTTATCCACCCTTAACACGATTCCACCCATCTCCCTTCCATCTTCCTACTTTATCCATCCTTAACACGATTCTACCCCTCTACCTCCTAACTTCCTACTTTATCAATCCTTATTTCCATTCCTCTCTCTTCCATCTTCTTATTTATCAATTCCTAATTCAATTCCACCCCTCTACCTTCCATCTTACTACTTTATCCATCCTTAAACCGATCCAATCCATCTCCCTTCCATCTTCCTACTTTATCCATCCTAAACACGATCCCACCAATCTCCCTTCCATCTTCCTAATTTTTCAATCCTTATTTCCATCCCTCTCTCTTCTATCTTCCTACTTTATCAATCCTTAACACGATCCCACCCCTCTCCCTTCCATCTTCCTACTTTCTCCATCCTTAACTCGATTCCACCACTCTTCCTTCCATCTTCCTAATTTATCCATCCTTAAAACGACTCCCCCCATCTCCCTTTCGTCTTCCTACTTTATCAATCCATATGTCCACCCATCTCCCTTCCATTTTCCTACTTTATCCGGCTCGGTGTAAAAATGTCAGAGGTAAATATGTCAGAGGTAAAAATGTCAGAGGTAAAAATGTCAGAGGTAAAAATGTCAGAGGTAAAAATGTCAGAGGAAAAAATGTCAGAGGTAAAAATGTCAGAGGTAAAAATGTCAGAGGTAAAAATGTCAGAGGTAAAAATGTCAGAGGTAAAAATGTTAGAGGTATAAAATAAAAACAAAAGCATGTGACAAGTTTGTTATGTTTACACCCGGGTTATATATCAGGCTTATCGAAAAAGAACAGCGAGGGATATTCTGCAGTCGTTATTTCATCGCTGTTTTATTGTATTGTATTAGTTAAGTCTTATTTTGAGCGTATTTGTACCAAGGTTGTAAGAGGAATCATGTAAGAATGCTATCAGTTGTCTGATGATCGCTTGCAAGGCGTGAAACTCGGAATAGCAACCATGCATGTCCCATTTGTCTGCCTTATTCAATATTTATATACCGGTATATTATGCTTTTGTATAAGCAAATGGTACTGGTACACTGAGCAAACTTCTTGGGAAAAAGATTTCTAAAATCGAGAAGTTTGGCCATGTTTTATAGGCTGAGTTGTCGCTCCATGGTGTAATCATTAAATAAAAAGAAAAGTCAGTACAGTCCCCAAAATAGGATCAGATATCTATGAACCTTCCCCCTCCCACTTCTCCTTCATATTTGAAGTTTGTTGGACATTTTAACTGCATGGCAATGTCTACTATTATATGTAATTTCCAATAAATGCATATTTCCGACAATTCCACTTTCTTGTGGGCTTGGTATTTTGATACTCTGAAACAAAGCAGAGAGCCATGTTATCAATGCTAACCGCACCATCACATTCCCGAAGTGCGCGCGTTGCAATAAAATATTATTGTCGATTACTATTGCGGTATAAAATAGTCTGGGAGAAAATCAATAAGCAGCTTTGTTACTCCGATACAAAGCAGAAATCCGCCCATGTTACATCAATTAAAGAGAAGGTTGAGTTCTGGGGAAAGGTGAACAATAATTTGTGAGCGTTCAATGCAAGTGTGGAAGAACATCAAAGAAAAAAGTTATTCCCTGAAAATCTATTTCAAATGACTTCATATCCCAGATATGACAAGTAACATCTTTGTATGCCTGCCCGATTTGTATTCCATATGTTTGTGTAGTCCCATATCAATATCTTTCTGTGTACAGTGCTTGTTACTTTACCAAGACTGGGCCAAATCTTTTATCATTTTGATGACTCCAAAACCTTGCACTACACACCAATACTTACATGTTTATGCTAGATAATTAACCTTCTCTGATTGCTTCCACACAAAAAAAAATTCAAAATCTATTTTCCACATTATATTATCCTCAGGACATGTACGATATACAACACACAGCCATTTAGAAAGGAATAAAATAGACTAGCCCATGCAGTAGCTGTACGTCTCAACATTCTGAGTGATAAAAGTGCTGAGATATTATGACGGCACTCATTTGTTTTTCTTGTACCTCTGACATTTTTACCTCTGACATTTTTACCTCTGACATTTTTACCTCTAACATTTTTACCTCTGACATTTTTACCTCTGATATTTTTACCTCTGACATTTTTACCTCTGACATTTTTACCTCTGACATTTTTACCTCTGACATTTTTACCTCTGACATTTTTACCTCTGACATTTTTACCTCTGACATTTTTACCTCTGACATTTTTACCTCTGACATTTTTGGCTCTGACATTTTTACCTCTGACATTTTGGCTCTGACATTTTTACCTCTGACATTTTTACCTCTGACATTTTTGGCTGGCACCAAAAAAATTACTTCCTGCATATCAACTGCAACTACATCAATGGTCGTTTTCATGTAAGAGTGCAACAAAAGAAGGGTTTAAACCCATGAATAAAAAATCATATGTCCAACCAAGCATCTTCACCCCTTCATTATGTCTTGTTACCTACCAACCAAATTACATGTTCCATCTTTCTTCCTGTCAATCTTCTGTCATTAACACTTGGATTAAGACAGAACTATGAAAACTAACCTTAACAAATTTGCATCAAGAAACTACTTCTCTTTCATATTTGTAATAATATATAAAGAATTAATACTCTCTACATTTCTTATCCTGTGCGAGAAACTTCTTCACTTTTAATTTTACATAAAAAAATAGTCTACATATAATATTTCTTCAAAATAGCTCCTAAATTACATTTCCTCTGTGCTATCTCCACCTCAATTCAAAACTTGTCTATCCTACCTTCATTTTATAACGCCTGCAATTCAAGACTATGCACTATCTCACTCTTCTTTCTACATTCAACAGTACACAAAACAAATACTTGACTACAGATCGACTGCATTGTACCTCATTAACACTTGGATTTAGGCAGTGCTCTGAAACTGTTGTAAGTAGAATTGCATCGAGAAACTGCTTCTCTTTTAACTTTGCATCATCAACAACAACAACAACAAATACTCTCTACATTTCTTTTTCTGTTCCAGAAGGGATCCTTCATCATTTCTGTTTTCTTTCTTTTTTATCTGAAAATCGTTACACAACTTAAACACACAAATTCACTCCATCAATGAGAAGAAGCTTCTACAGTGTAAATACATTTCCTCTGTGCTATCTCCATCTCAATTCAAAACTGTTATATCCAGCCTTTATTTTACATACAGCTTGCCATTCCAAAACGAAATTCTTTTCCATGTAAGAGTGAATCGAAATATAAGAAAGAAAATATTTGTTATTATTATTATTTTATTTAAATAATAATTATTAAAAAAAACTATGCACTATTTCACCTCCTTGTACATTCCACAGTTCACAAAACAAATGGACTTCCTGCATATCAACTGCAGCTACACCGTCGTTGGCGTTTTTTTTATGTAAGAGTGCAACTAAAGAAGGGATAAAACCCCAATCAATAAATACTCATATTTCCAACCCAGCATCTTCACCCCTTCATTATATCAATTTTCCACCGTTTGTCGATCATCTATAATTAACACTTGGATTAAGACAGTTCTCTGAAAACTGCTCTAACAAAGTTGCATCAAGAAACTGCTTCTCTTTCATATTAGTAATAATATATAAAGAATTAATACTCTATATTCTTTTTTTCTGTACAAAAAGCTGTCTCTCTTTCACTTTGCAAAAATAAATACTCTCTAATTTCCTTTTCTGTTCCAGAAGGGATTTTTCACGGTCACAATCGATCAACCAGTTATATAGCCGATATCAGTTTTGCGATATGTGTTCTCTACTCCGAAGCATTTTGAAATATCTAAGGCCTATATTTAAATACTTATTTTTTATGTGTGGTTGTTTTTTGTTTTAAGTCGGCATGTTTCTCCGATTTTTCTGCCTCAATAGAATAGTATTCAACTATACAGAGGTTGAATTTCACTCCAGTTTAATAGAAATAATGAAAGACTATTTTTAATTGCCACAAGCTTCTAGATACTCTCCAGCCACTGGTACAGTAAGGGAGTTAGAGGGTTGCCACTGGTGCAGTAAGGGAGTTAGAGGGTTGCCACTGGTGCAGTAAGGGAGTTAGGGGGTTGCCACTGGTGCAGTAAGGGAGTTAGAGGGTTGCCACTGGTGCAGTAAGGGAGTTAGAGGGTTGCCACTGGTGCAGTAAGGGAGTTAGAGGGTTGCCACTGGTGCAGTAAGGGAGTTAGAGGGTTGCCACTGGTGCAGTAAGGGAGTTAGAGGGTTGCCACTGATGCAGTAAAGGAGTTAGAGGGTTGCCACTGGTGCAGTAAGGGAGTTAGAGGGTTGCCACTGGTGCAGTAAGGGAGTTAGGGGGTTGCCACTGGTGCAGTAAGGGAGTTAGAGGGTTGCCACTGGTGCAGTAAGGGAGTAAGAGGGTTGCCACTGGTGCAGTAAGGGAGTTAGGGGGTTGCCACTGGTGCAGTAAGGGAGTAAGAGGGTTGCCACTGGTGCAGTAAGGGAGTTAGGGGGTTGCCACTGGTGCAGTAAGGGAGTTAGAGGGTTGCCACTGGTGCAGTAAGGGAGTTAGAGGGTTACCACGCACACAAACAGAATTTATTTTTAATACAACAATATTTGTATTCAAGAGAACGCTCCATCTGTTAGTTATTTAATTTTCAGTTTATTTTACTAAACAATGGAATTGCCACCTTACTGTCTGCTTGCGACATCACTGTCCTTCACAGTGAAAAGGCTTGTAATCGATAAGAAGTGCAATCGTAAAAATATTTTGACAGAAATTTCTTTGATCAGAAATTGTTTTTCCCCTGAACAATAGGGTTAACCTCTTTCCCACGCTACAGAGGTGCCAAGTTTGTTATAGACCACTTTCCCACACCACAGAGGTGCCAAGTTTGTTATAGACCCCCTTCCCACGCCATAGAGGTGCCAAGTTTGTTATAGACCCCCTTCCCATGCACGGCTCGGTGTAAAAATGTCAGAGGTAAAAATGTCAGAGGAAAAAATGTCAGAGGTAAAAATGTCAGAGGTAAAAATGTCAGAGGTAAAAATGTCAGAGGTAAAAATGTCAGAGGAAAAAATGTCAGAGGTAAAAATGTCAGAGGAAAAAATGTCAGAGGTAAAAATGTCAGAGGTAAAAATGTCAGAGGTAAAAATGTCAGAGGTAAAAATGTCAGAGGAAAAAATGTCAGAGGTAAAAATGTCAGAGGTAAAAATGTCAGTGGTAAAAATGTCAGAGGTAAAAATGTCAGAGGTATAAAATAAAAAAAAAGCATGTGACAAGTTTGTTATGGTTACACCCGGGTTATATCAAAAAAGAACAGCGAGGGATATTTGCAGTCGTTATTTCACCGCTACTTTATATTCCACTTTCCCAGTTTAAATTTATTTACCTTTCGGCCCCAAATTGTGATTTTTTTGCCCGATTATTGCTGAAGGAAGACGGGGGGGGTACTCTTTTTCTGGGGCACCGTGACCCGGCTGCTCTCCCTCTTCCTCTATTGCTTTGTATCCTTCCGAACAGTGGTCAATGCCTAGGCAGAGCAGGCAGACTAATGGGACATGGTTTCTACTCCGAGTTTCGCGCCTTGCAAGCAATCATCAGGCAACTGATAGCATTCTTAAAAGTACATGATTATCCTACAACCTTGGTACAAATACCCCTACAATAAGACTTAACTAATAAAATACAATTAGAATTACTCATGAGTAATTCTTATTGTATTGTATTCAGGTATTGTATTAGACTTATTGTATTGTATTCAGGTATTGTATTAGACTTATTGTATTGTATTGTATTAGTTAAGTCTTATTTTGAGCATATTTGTACCAAGGTTGTAGAGGAATCATGTACTTTGAAGAATTCTATCAGTTGTCTGATGATTTCTTGCAAGGCGTGAAACTTGAAGATGCAACTATGCATGTCCCATTAGTCTGCCTTATTCAATATTAATATACCGGTATATTATGCATTTGTATAAGCAAATGGTACTGGTACACTGAGCAAACTTCTGGGGAAAAAGATTTCTAAAATCGAGAAGTTTGGCCATGTTTGATAGGCTGAGTTGTCGCTCCATGGTGTAATCATTAAATAAAAAGAAAAGTTAGTACAGCCCCCAAAATAGGGTCAGATATCTATGAACCCCCCCCCCCCCCCCCCCCCCCCCACTTCTTCTTCACTTTTGAAGGATTGTTGGACATTTCAACTGCGTGGCAATGACTACTATAATTCCCAATAAATGCATATTTCCGACAATTCCACTTTCTTGTGGGCTTGGTATTTTAATACTCTGAAACAAAGCAGAAAGCCATGTTATCAATGCTAACCGCACCATCACATTCCCGAAGTGCGCGCTTTGCAATAAAATATTGTCGATTACTATTGCGGTATAAAATAGTCTGGGAGAAAATCAATAAGCAGCTTTGTTACTCTGATACAAAGCAGAAAGCCGCCCATGTTACATCAATTAAAGAGAAGGTTGAGTTCTGGGGAAAGGTGAAAAGTAATGTGCAAGCGTTAGTTATCATTCTTATTATGCAAGTGTGGAAGAACATCAAAGAAACAAGTTATTCCCTTAAAATCTATTTCAAATGGCTTCATATCCTAGATATGACAAGTAACAGCATTAAAATGAGGCCCGATTTGACGATCTGACTAACTAATCGAAAACCTCAACCAGAGGGGTTGACAAAGTAGGCATAGCTTGATAGCATGACTACCCTCAATGGATACATAATAATACAAATATGGAGGAAACAATATTGGTAAAAGGGAAAAAAGAAAGAGGGGTGTACATTGGGTTATATTCAACGGAATAGTTAATGGAGTAAACAAGTTTCTTTTTTTCTTAGGGGGGGGGGTGTAGCGTGTTGTTAAGGTTCATCGTTACTATAGGACTGTTGTGCCCTAGCTCAGAATGTTTCTGTGCGAGTTCGTAGGTTTGTCAATGCATGCTCCGATTATCATTTAAATAATTGCCTCCAGGATTGTTATATTTCCGGCCCGTTTGCGTTCTTCGGATTTAATAAAGATGTCGAGTGAAAGAGTTAAAGATCGAAAGAGCACAAATGTGAGAGTTATGTAAGTTACGAGGCCGATGAGTATTGCGGGCCGGAAAGCTCAACTCTGGAGGTTAAGTTCGCAAAATTAATAAAGTTCCTTTCGACATGGGTGTGTATGGTGCTGGGGATTAATTTGACGCAATGCGTCGTAGTGACACGCCCTTTTAAGGGGTCACACGTGTCGGAGGATTTAAAATGGGGATGAGCTTCTCAATCGAGACGGTCTTTTACTTTTTGGAGCGGGTTTTTAGTTTTCGGAGCGAGTTTTTACTTTTCGGAGCGACTTCTTGATTTTCTTATTCTTACTCCACTTCCTTTGCCGCCATGAGGTGCTTAAGCTTTAGCAGAGTTTGGGGCGCCCAGCACATATATGTAACTTTTCGTGATTCCTCGTGATTATATGTAATTATTTGTACTAAATGCACTACTCGCTTTAACTCTCGACTTTTGTCGAGAACTTTCATTTCTTCGTTTGGACTTTGTTCGTCTCTGGAACGTTACACGGGCTAGGTTGTAGATTGCCAACGGCCAATTCAAAAAATCAAAAAATTTTAGACATTCATATTTATATGCAAGCTTGATCACAAAAAAAAAAAAAAATCAAAATCTATTTTCCACATTTTATTGTCCTCAGGACATGTACGAAATACAACACACAGCCATTTAAAAAAATTACATTATGGAAGAAAGGAATATAATAGACTAGCCCATGCAGTAGCTGTACTTCTCGAAATTCTGTGTGATAAAAGTGCTGAGATATTATGACGGCACTCATTTATTTTGCTTGTACCTCTGACATTTTTACCTCTGACATTTTTACCTCTGACATTTTTACCTCTGACATTTTTACCTCTGACATTTTTACCTCTGACATTTTTACCTCTGACATTTTTACCTCTGACATTTTTTCGTCTGACATTTTTACCTCTGACATTTTGTCCTCTGACATTTTTACCTCTGACATTTTTACCTCTGACATTTTTACCTCTGACATTTTTTCCTCTGACATTTTTACCTCTGACATTTTTACCTCTGACATTTTTTCCTCTGACATTTTTACCTGGCACCCCCATGCACGCCATAGAGGTTTCAAGTTTGTTATAGACCCCTTCCCACGCCATAGAGGTTTCAAGTTTGTTATAGACCCCCTTCCCACGCCATAGAGGTTTCAAGTTTGTTATAGACCCCCTTCCCACGCCATAGAGGTTTCAAGTTTGTTATAGACCCCCTTCCCACGCCATAGAGGTTTTAAGTTTGTTATAGACCCCCTTCCCACGCCATAGAGGTTTCAAGTTTGTTATAGACCCCCTTCCCACGGCACAGTTCGTTACAGACCACTTTCCCAAGCGCAGTTTGTTATAGACCACTTTCCCACGGCGCAGTTTGTTATAGACCCCCTTCCCACGGCGCAGTTTGTTATAGACCCCCTTCCCACGGCACAGTTTACCACTTTCCCACGGCGAAGTTTGTTATAGACCCCCTTCCCACGGCACAGTTCGTTACAGACCACTTTCCCAAGCGCAGTTTGTTATAGACCACTTTCCCACGGCGCAGTTTGTTATAGACCCCCTTCCCACGGCGCAGTTTGTTATAGACCCCCTTCCCACGGCGCAGTTTGTTACAGACCCCCTTATCACGGCGCAGTTTGTTACAGACCCCCTTCCCACGGCGCAGTTTGTTATAGACCCCCTTCCCACGGCACAGTTTGTTATAGACCACTTTCCCAAGCGCAGTTTGTTATAGACCACTTTCCCACGGCGCAGTTTGTTATAGACCCCCTTCCCTCGGCGCAGTTTGTTATAGACCTCCTTCCCACGGCGCAGTTTGTTACAGACCCCCTTCCCAAGGCGCAGTTTGTTATAGACCCCCTTCCCACGGCACAGTTTGTTATAGACCACTTTCCCACGGCGCAGTTTGTTATAGACCCCCTTCCCACGGCGCAGTTTGTTACAGACCACTTTCCCAAGCGCAGTACTTTGTTATAGACCACTTTCCCACGGCGCAGTTTGTTATAGACCCCCTTCCCACGGCGCAGTTTGTTACAGACCCCCTTCCCACGGCGCAGTTTGTTATAGACTTCCTTCCCACGCCATAGATGTGCCAAGTTTGTTATAGACCCCCTTCCCACGGCGCAGTTTGTTATAGACCCCCTTCCCACGGCGCAGTTTGTTATAGACAGTAGGCAGAGGTGTCGTGGACGAGTGGATATGTCACCGGACTGTCGATCACAAGGTCCGCGGTTCGAATCCCGCCGCGGCACTAATGTCCTTTGGCAAGACAATAATGTACATTTGCCACCCTTCAACCCAAGTGATCTAAAGCCAGGGTATTAACCGGGAGCGCCAGGAGGGTCACGTCTGACAGACATGAGCGCTATACAAGAACCCACTATTATTATTATTATTATAATGATGTTTATACTGATGCATATTTTTGTCATTATAAATCCAACCTACTATAAGAGATTATATTAATGCTGATTATTTAAGTACAAAGCCTTGAAATCAACTCTTTCACTACTCCGCGATTTCATAAGATGCGATGGTTTTGAATGTTGCAAGAATTTAAGGTTGAAAGAATATTTTGAAAGAAAGAAAGAATATTGAAGACGAAACAGAAATCGAACGCCAGGGAAATTCATTGATTTCCTAAATACTTTTAGAGTCTTGACCACTGGACTAAGGAGATGGGCCAGAATATAACAGGTATAAATACATTCATATTCATATTTCAAAATTATAAATGCAAGATATAATTACGGCAACACTTGTACTGTAAAAATGAACTCTTAAACGATTGAAGATATTAAATTAACATTTCACCAGCACAATCATATGAATATCATGATAATATAAAGGAGATGTGAACGACATGATTAAAATTACATAACATAATATGATCATGATCTAAATATGATATCTTTATGTTATTGCATTCATGTGATATCTCCTGACTTAAAATTGCACAAAATGATAACAAAATATGTATTATAAGATACGATATCATGTGATGCAAGAATGTTATAATTTTTTATGTGACAAGATATGATATGAATATGATATAACAATTATTATGAAATGAAATCATATACAAATATATGATATAGTAATGATGTGACAAGGTATGATTATGATAACAACAATATGTTATTACTATGAGAATATATGATATGGATAGATTATGATATTAGATCATATTAAATATATGGTATGATATCAAATATATTCATGTAGTATATAGATATGATATATGATAAGAAATGACAGGATTGTTAAGCACGTTAGCTCAATCGGTATTATCTTAGTTTTAACAAGTGTAATAAGATATAAAATTTGTGTTATCCGGTATTGTTCGTTTTTTCTTTCTTTCTGGTATGCGTATCAGCTTTGGGGGGAAAAAAGAACTGGTGTTATTCATAATGATGATGATGATGATAATGATAATTTGTACCGTTTATATGGCGATATATTTCTGATTAAAGAACGTCCGAAGGCACAGGCCCCTCCAATAAAGAGATTATTTTTCACATTTGCCAAAAAAGATATGTTTTGAGGCATTATTTGACATGTTCTAGATTGTAGTCTCACGAAGACAGAAAAGGATGAAAAGACACAGTCCCCATATCATCCCTGCTTGGTGTGGGTACATCGGGGGAGTGAGCCAAGAATGAGCGCAACCCAGGGCGAGGAAGAGATGCATGGAAAAGAAAGACCTCCAAACTCTATAAACCCCTCACGCATCATACTACATTATGTAAACACAATCAATGACGTCATTACTATATCTACATTCTATCGGCTGTACCAGACTAATATGCAAATGAAGGTAGCGCCCTTTCGTACGTCATGAATGCTTTTATTTGACAAAGCTGTCAAATATGCAAATGATGATGAAGCTTTTTTCTGTTTGCTGTCTGATTTTATTACACAAACCTGAAAATATGTAAAGGATAGTGTGTCTTTTATCATTGCCTCCTATGGATGTTAACCCATTGCTTAATGGAACCTGGTGGTCCCTGTGTTAAGCCTATGGGACCTATACAATTCAGTGGTCAACAGGTTTAATAATCAAAATAAAACCGATACAGATTTCTGAAGAGCACTTTCTAACGCTACTAGTATTAAAGCTAAAGACCAGTTATGGTCATGCGATTGCATTGTGAAAGAAACGTTGTGAAATCGATCAGAAAAGGTTGATCATCTAGCATCTAGCATCATGCAAGGTTCTGGAATCATCAAAATGATAAGAAATTTGGCCAAGTCTTCATAAAGTTAGAAGCACTGTACACAGAAAGATGTATATGGGACTACACACACGTGCGCGACACGTGCATTTCATATCTCTCAACAGGCAAGAGATACACTAATTTACCAAATATATCAATTAGTAGGCGGTTTCCCGTCAAAATTGTTATGATCATGTAATATTCAAAACATATTCTTTCACATGATTGGTAATAAGAGCTTCCATTTCATTTTTTGAAATTGGGGAGTTTCCAATACTGGTCTTTACCTTTAACGTCACTCAAAGCGCTACCAAACGTGGAGTTGATTGTAATGCCTATTCCTCTTCGATGCCCGTTTGTATTGGATAAAGCTGTCCAATTCTCAGATTTTTGCAACACCTTTGTCTATTTCGTGCATGCTTTTCCGATATAGCTAGGAATGATGGTGCATGTGTAATGCCCTTTCCTAGTATATTCTTACTGCTATTGGCTGCACCTGTCCAACTGGAGAGAGAGTGGTAACGCCCTGTACTGTGCGTGCTCCCTGCTCCTCAGATCCCTTGATCACGGCGGCAAGGGAAGGGGCCAAAGAGGGGGCCAATTCGTGATAAAACGTGAAAATTGCGCTGGCCGATATTTCGCTCAATAAGGGGGCCCCGGGGGGGGGGGGGGGGGGTGGTGGTGGTGGTGGTAGTAAGCAATATTTTTTCCTAAATCAACACCCATCCCCCCCCCCTTTTTTTTTTTTTTGCCAAGGGATGGTGCTCGGGAGTTATTCTAAAGTAACTTCCCTTTATACCCTTTCTTTGCCAGGTCCCTCACATTCAAAACTTCCTAGGTATATATGCCAGCTATTTCTATTTCTAGCTACATTCAATAGCCAACCCAAAATCATGCATAACAAAAGATAAGAACCCATATACTGTGTGTCTTAAATGCAAAATGTATGCAATACGCATCCTACGCTTGGCTATCTCTAACTGACCTCAGTTGAGTAGTACATTTCCATTCTCGTCTGGAAAAAAATCCTTGCATGACAGGGAGTGGGGGGGGGGGGGGGGGGGTTGGAGTCGGGCTAACTCGGACCAGGGGACAACTCGGCCCAGCTGCAAAAACGGTCATTTTTTGCATGTTTAAGGTTTAGGGTTAGGTTTAGGGTTAGGGTTAGGGTTAGGGTAGAGTTAGAGTTAGGGTATATAAAATGACAAAAAATGACCGTTTTTGCAGCTGGGCCGAGTTGTCCCCTGGTCCGAGTTAGCCCGGATCCGGGGGGGGGGGGTAGGGGGGTTGGGGGTAGTTAGTACTATTTTTTTAATCAACACCCACCCCCCCCCCCTTTTTTTTTGCCAGGGAAGGGGGCTAGGGACAAGAAGAAGTGGAGGGAAAGTCAGTAACCCATCATTAGATAAGAAAATGCCGCCATTAATAAATGAGAAGGAGTAGGAAGTATAGTGATAAAATTCTCGTTAAGATATATTTATTCTCTGCTGGTTGGGCTTCATACCTATGAGGCGCCGTTTGTAAACCTATTGTTTAGACAAATTATATGTTATATAATCATTATTTAACAAATAATAACCATTATTTACATATAATGCAAGAAAATGTACATTTTTATTTGTATATAATTTTTAACACATTTTTATTATTTATAAATAATTACAATTCATACTTTATTATTTATAAATAATGACAAAGTACGTTTCATTATTTATAAATAATTACAATTCACACTTTCATTATTTATATATAATGAAAAGCGTATTTCCATTATTTATATATAATTGCCATTATTTATAAATAATTACAATTCACACTTTTATTATTTATATATAATGAAAAGCGTATTTCCATTATATAATATATAATGAAAAACACATTTCCATTATATAATATATAATGAAAAGCCATTTCCATTATATAATATATAATGAAAAGTGTATTTCCATTCTATAATATATAATGAAAAGCACATTTCCATTATATAATATATAATGAAGAGCCATTTCAATTATATAATATATAATGAAAAGCGTATTTCCATTATATAATATATAATGAAAAACACATTTCCGTTATTTAATATATAATGAAAACTGAAAAGCGTATTTCCATTATATAATATATAATGAAAAACACATTTCCATTATATAATATATAATGAAAAGCACATTTCAATTATATAATATATAATGAAAGACGTATTTCCATTATATAATATATAATGAAAAGCGCATTTCCATTATATAATATATAATGAAAAGCGCATTCCATTATATAATATATAATGAAAAGCGCATTTCCATTATATAATATATAATGAAAAGCGCATTTCCATTATCAGTCAGACCGCAGCCGGTGCGAAAACCCTCTATTTTACTCAGCACGTATGCAAGAATTTACGTGTCTTGCATACGTAATGAGTAGTGCAGACGGTCTTCCCGATCGGCAATTTTTGCCTTTATAATTGTTCATTTCTCATGAAATGGATCTTATTTTAAAGATAAGAAGTTGCACTCTCTATATACTTGAATGACAATCATGTTAGATATATTTTGGAAACAGATATTTCGCCTTGAAAATGGGGTTTTTCGACGATAAATCTATCTAAAGAGTAGGGCTGATTTTCACATAGAAATCATTCTTGCGTCAAGAAGATGTTATAATCAGCATAAAGCATAAATATTTTTCTTTACAATGATATCAAAATTATTATATTTTACGCTGTCCCAAAGTCAGGAACCAAAAAAGATCACGCTCATGTTCATGAATAATTAAAAAAAGTAGTAAATTTTGCCAATGTGATAATAGAGAGTTCTGATTGGTCAGCTACGTCAACTACGTCACATATGTTTCGCTTTGGTTTATTAACATTCTGAATATCATATTTTGGTAACCATGCGTTGTGGCGTGCGCCTGTAATGCACGTGCGCGCAAGCCGTCTTGACAACAATCTAAGGACCCGAGATCAAATACCTCACCTGCCGTGTAGAAGATTCTTTTCTACCATAATTCTTTTTTAATCATTTTTCTAATTTTTTTTCGGCTAGTCGATGGCGTGGCGGAGCTCCCTGGAGTTTAATAATCAGTTATGCATTGCCATTGCTCAGACGGCGAGCGTGCACGAGTATGAAATCACACAATTTCGCGCTATCATAAAAAGAACAAATTGGTAATTTCCGGGTTTTTAGGGTCTTAATTACTATGATTATAAAAAGAACATGATTTTGCGTCAATTAGGTTTTGACATATTTTTGATCAGTGACTTTTCATCTTTCGAACGAATCTCAAAGTGGACAAATTTATTTTGTCCCAAAGTCAGGAACCAAAAGTGAAATTCCCGGGTCAAAACAGCAGTTGAAATGTTACAAAAATAACGTCAATAAAAGTTGTGAAAAATTATTGTTTACAAATTGCGAAATATGGCAAATTACATATCAAACTAATGCTGAAAATCTCGAGAGTGACTTTCCGTTGCATGCTGCCATGTTGAATGAAGTTAACGACCAAAAACGCAGCTACATGTACACCCCTACAAATCTCACTGAAAAGCGCATGGAAATTCAGCAGACGTAAATGTTATGTGATCGCCAGATATCGCTGAGTAAAAATCAGCTTTCAGCCTCATTAACGCGCGCGCTGCGGTCTGACTGTTATATATTAAATAATGATTGTGTATGCAAATGTCAATGGTTGGTAACACCCATAATATGAATATTCATGAGCTTGACTGCCCATATTATCCTCTATTCCAGGCACCTTTCCATTTTGTGTTCTTTGTGCATTCTTATCAGAAATCCTACGTGCGGTAAATAAGTCTATGTATCACTATTCTCCTTCTTATTTGTATGCAGATTTGGGTATAATGATTGATAACTGTAATCATCCTCATTATTTTAATAAGAAATTGTTCTATCAGTGATGGAAGTTTTTATGTACGATTGCCTGATCTGAAGACAAGACTTTCGCTGCACGATATTTAATATATGACGTCACCCACACAGAGTGAAAGTTCGAGGTTTTCTTTGAAAGTTTGATGGTGAGTACAGCTGTAATTACGTTCAAATCCCGTAAATTGAATCATATTTATAAACATATCTAACGATAGTATGAATCTGCTGATTTGTCTGTACATTATGAAGTGGTTTAAAATGGTTATATCTGATGAATTTAGGAGTAATCTACACTCGAACTTTTGATGCGTTATTTATCGTCGTGAGAAATATTTCAGCTCGATTGCCAGTAGTCACTCCTTGATCCTTGGCCCAAACTTTCGGGCGAGACCCTCTCTGAGAATTAGATACGCGAGTATAGGTTCGATAGGCAGCTGGCAGATCACTTCACTAGCATGACTAGCGCTAGTTGCATCAATGATCCAAGCTTTTTGTTACTTTTAGGTCCAACTGTTGAATAACTACTTTCATAGTTGGGTCAGAAGAAAGTTAATAGCTAACACTAAAAAGCATGGTCACAGTTGACATGAGTTGTGAACAATTAAGCGCCAAAATTTGGACCAGATGGGTCATTCCATCGGGTTGGGTCATAAATTGTGACATGAAGGTTCAAAATTCAGAGTTGGTGAATAATTTGTTTATTGTTATATCCTGTTTCTAACACCAATCCTACAATAGATTCCATTGGAATTGTGTGTATTCCTTTGCACACTTACATTTAAAATGAAAAAACAGACACAACAAAATACCAACGTTACAAGGACATCTTTTTTTACTTGCTCATTTATTTTCTGACCTGAAACTTTGTTACAGTCTGTACTCCACTTTTTTTTGGTGTGGAAAACATTAAGATGATGGGAGCAATAGTTTAGAATACTCAAAACTTGAACACAGCAACATTATATCAACTTATAAACATGAAACAAATGAGGAACTAGCAATTTTCAGATCATGTTTTTCTTCTAAAGGGTTATCTTTTCTCTTGCATAGAAAATCTTGGCTGCATTCTAAGAAATGTGCCAATTAATTGATGCATGAAACATATTAAATGAGATGATGACACAAATGAAAGGAAAGCTGCAAGATTTATGGTCTATATTCACCTCAACACCTCGAAATACCAATGTTACATGGACATCATGTCCGAGTAACATCCGTATGATATTAGAGTTACTGACCTCTTATACTCATTTAAACATGACAGACTATATCAAATGTCATCTGAAATATCTTTCATCCATTGACCAGTAAATAAAAAAACAAAATATTCATACAATAGGTGTATTGGTTGATATTAATGATTAACTTTATACTTCTTCAAAATAGTGATTAGATTGGAAAGATCTTCGTTTCCAGGAATATTTCGATGACTTGTCATTTTGCCTGCTCTCTTGATCGATCTCTCTGCCGGAGCTGAATCCTCAGGCAGCAATCTAATAAATATGCATGAAAAGAAATAAATAAAAACAAATGAGTAAACAATATTAAATGAGATAAAAATAAAACAAAACTGTAAATTGCTTCTGTGACTTTTCATTTCAAAATGTGTGTTCTGGTTGATAATTATGATTACTTGTACATTGTAACATTGTAAGAATTAAGGATGGAACAACTACACAGAGGATTGCAAGATGGATAGGGAGGCATCATCCTCACGTTTGGCTAGTTTTGCATGCCCAAATAGAAGTAGGTATTTGGTTTTCATTTATTATTATTTATTATTCTTTTAAGTTCAATATTTGTGTTAAATTATTAATTTCTTAATTTTTTTTGTTTGTTGTTATTTATCATTATTGTTTTATATCTTATTTTTTGGAGGGGAGGGTAGGTGGTGAAAACCCTTTAACCTTTGTAGGAGGGGGAGTGGGAGCCACATGGCAAACATCAATAATGATTTTATTTAAAAAAAAAAAATATTAAAAAAAAAATATTTAAAAAAAATAAAAAAAAAATAAATCATTAGGGTCTATGTATCCAATTCTAATTGAATCAGGGGAGGGGTCGCATGCCCTCTCCCCTTTAGCTCTCTCCATTTTTCTCTATCTCAACTCCCACCCCCTTTTTTGCCCAAAAGTTGGATATGTCGGGCCTTAGATTGAACTTCCTAACAATTTTAAATAACTTGTGTTTTTCCTTAGGCTTAGCCATCATTTTTCAATGACAATTAATGGCATCATATAATTAATATTAATTAATTTAACAGTTGAGAGAAAAATTCTGAGGTATAGGAACATCAGTTATATCTTTATTTACGGGATTCTTATAACAAAATTCAATTTCTGTCTAAGAAATTAGCTTTTTAAGGGGAAAAGTCCGGCAACGATTTTGCATGTTTCGTTATAACACATATATCAGTATGTGGGACAACAGTAAAATATTCACTCACACGTGATGGTTTTGAAACCGTTTTAAGCTATAAATAACACAATTTAAAACGGAATTACATTTAAACAAAATGGAATTTCATTGTCTATGATAATAATTCGGGCTATAAAAATAACTTAAAATACATATTACGTACCAATTTGGGCGCTGACGGGCGAAAATGGCTGCCCGACGTTATATGGACATTGTCACGTTTGTGGTTGCAGCTCAGGGGTAGGTCGTCGCACACCATCAAAAAACATGTGTGCGCGTTCGTGAATAACTAGCAGGTCATTTTAACACCAAAAACTGAAGCTAGCGGGCTGGTTTGATCTCAAACACCGTAATTTCACACCGACGTTACCAAATTATGAAGGACATCGCGGGGGATTGTTGTGGTAAATTAATTATTTTCTTGTATTTACCGACCGATTTAATCGTCATTCTTTTAACATATGTTCATCAGGGGTTGTACCTTCCTAATAAGATGAAAGTTTCTGAGAAAATATCCTGCTAAATTTGTGTAAAATGTTAGATTACCGCCGTTACGAAAAAAGTGCTTAGGACATTGTTGGTAACGTCGGTATTGTGTTTTTTCAATATGGGATAACTTGCCGATTTTTTGCACATTTCACCTGAGCTTCTCAGACATAGTAGGGGTATTAAAGGTGACATGTTTTAAGTAGGAAACATTGCATTATGATGAATTTTTTTCCAGAAATGAGTTCATGAAAATGACTTGTTTTCATGTCACAACTTTCACCCTTAAAATCGCTGAGACATCGGTAGTTAAACTCTCACCAAAAAAAAAATATGATGAACAAGTTTCTGTTTTCATGTTTATTTATTCTGTCATACATTACTCTTAAATAAAATATACTTTTAATTTTCTAAAAATACATTTAAATTTGAGAAAATAGCTTCTAAACATTCAAACACATGAAAATGCTGAAAAGACCCAACCCGATGGAATGACCCAGATACTGAGATAGTTAGACGAGTACAAGAGTAGAAAATTTGAGGCCTAGGCCTACAGAGTACAGACCAGTAAATAATTGAACTACCTGTGAACAGGCGCGGATCCAGGATTTTTTAGGGGGGGGGGGGGGCCAAATTTGAAATTATGCAAGCCAAATATTGGTACGTGATAGTGACACCGGCAGTGGCGAAATGAGCAAAAACAGGGGGGGGGGGGTAGACAAAAAAATCTGCACCACCCCACTTTTACATGCAGGCCCCACTAAACGTTTCTCAAAGTAGGTGAGGGGGGGGGGGGGGAAAGGTATTTACGATCAAGGTAGAGCGTTGTGAAATTGGCGTGGTGTCTAAGGGCGAAGAACCTGCGGGGGTCAAGGGGTGGAACCCCCAGAAGCTCAGGGGTATAGGCATTTAATTACGGTCAGATGAGCATATAAAGGCAAGGGTCTTTGCCCCCCCCCCCCCCGAACTACAACTTGTTGGCGGGGAAATTGCAACTGATATCCCCCTTCTTTTCTTCTTCCTCTTTTTTTCCTTCCCTTTATCCCCTTTTACTTTTTTTCTTTCCCTTTCCTTCCTTCTCTTTTATTTTTTGATAGGGGGAGGGGCAGAGGTTACAGCTGGGAGGCAAGGTCCTTTTCGGCCCCCCGATCTCCTTCTTTTCCCCCTTTTCTTTTCTTCTTCCTCTTCTTTCTTTCCCTTTCTCTCCTTTTCCCCTTCTTTTCCTTCTCTCTCTCTCTCTTTTTTTTTTTTTTTTTTTTGCGAGTGGGGAGGGGGGGGGGGAGGCAGGAGGGCCAAGGCCCGCTCTGCCCCCCTGTGATCCGTGCCTGCCTGTGAATGTGATACTCGTAGTCGTACAGAGTCTTGTAGCTATCTAACAAATTAAAACACGATCCCCCCAAATTATTCAGTCCAGACTACATCGTATACAGGGGTACGTATAGTGGTGCCTGTGTGTTTCTTAAACTCTTTGTTGGCTTAGCCTAATTTGCCTCTACTCTAGGCTCTATCTTTGAATTTTTGTTTGCTGTAAACACAATTAAGTTTTCTCTGTCATATATAGATCTAGGTCCATATCTATTTTGCGTTTTTTCAATTTGATAGAATGAACAGTTACAAGACATGGATCTAGATCATCTAGAGACTGTAGATCAACTAGATCTGGATCAAGAAATGGAATATAAATTTCAATGTTAGATAATGAAGGAGGGCTTTTTTGGTAAAGAGAAAATCCAAATTAAAATAATTAATTCTGCAAATGCTCATCAATGTTTAAATGATCATGCTCATTTCCTTTTATTCTAAGAATTAAATTACCCCCCCCCCCCCCCCTCTCTTTTACAGGAAAATGTACAGAGAGACTTGTCGCAGTTAATGCAGTACCAAATGCTTGCTTTTTTTGAGTATGTGCTTGAAACAAGAATGTCCTGGAGAAAACAGACCACCACAAGAGAAGGTAAACATATTTACTTTTGATCTAACTTGATCTGCTTAGTTTTTTCAAGTAAAACAAAATTTTGAAATGAGTGAGGTCAAGGCCAAGCTGGAGGGGATGTGAATTGCTGGTTTGAGAAGAATGTATTAATGGGATGGCTATGTATGATTCAACATGAGAAAATTTGAGGACTAGGCCCATGCCATGGGTGTCGATTCGGGGGGGGGGGGGGGCGATGGGGGGATATATCCCCCCCCCCCCCCAATATTTCAGGTGGGGGGGATGGCCTGTACAATCATCTCCCCCAATAATTCACCATCAAAAAAAAGAAAGAAAAAAAAGAGAAAAATTAATGATGAGAGCCCGATGAGAGTAGTCAACGGTTATTACTCACAAGATGACCATCAATATACACATTTTGCTATCTCATTTTCATAATACATACATAATATAAATAGAAAAGGAAGTAAATGAGACAACCGTATATGAGACAAGAATAAATTGAATTTTAGTTAACCCAGATTATCCCCATGCGTTACCCATATCGGCATATTTATATTCTACCCAACAACTATAATACTTTTATTTTTTGAAGTTTCAATTATATCAGCTAAAGAAATCAGAGGTTTAAAATTTTCAGGGAAACTAGATTCAAACAAAGATTAGGGTCAACAACGATACAACGAATCGTCTTCTTTCTATAATAGTTAAATCAATCGTCTAAACTTTTTGCACTTCTCGCGGGAAGGGGGAAACTGAATTCAGACAAGGATTATGAGTCGAAAATGGTACAACGAATCGTCTGCTTTCTCTAATAATTAAATGAAACGCAAAACTTCCGCGCTTCGCGCGGGAGGGGGAGAACTAAATTCAGACAAGGATTAACAGTCGAGAACGGTACAGCAAATTGTCTTCTTTTTATAATAATTTACTGAAATGTCAAAGCTTTCGCGCTTTGCGCGGGAGGGGGGAAACTTCATTCAGACAAGGATTAACAGTCGAGAACGGTACAGCAAATCGTCTTCTTTTCTTAATAATTTAAGAAAACGTCTATAAGCTTCCGCGCTTTGCGCGGGAGGCCTATCACCCACACCCCCCTAATGAGCGCACTTCGCGCGCTCTTTAAGTGATTCGCTTGCTCACTACCGCCCCTCCCTAAAATAATATCCTAGCTCCGCGCCTGCATTAAAATATATAGCTATGAGGCTGATTAAGTTGACAAAATAATTTGTATTATTATGTCGTCGAGGAAAATGACCATTTGCGCATACGCAAGTACTACAGATAGTCAATAGGAAACAAATTTAGCCTTCGGCCCCGGGTTTATAGGGTTAAATTTGTAGATATTGGGACATTTCATTTTGTCGTTAATTGGTGGCTAGTTTTGTCGGTAATCGTTGGCCTCTACACCCCCCCCCCCCCCCACCCACTGAAAAAAGTCTAGCGACGCCCCTGGGTAGGCCTACACTGCAGGCAAGAGTCAGGACTAACAATTTAGCATGTTATTAATTTTATTACCACTCTTATATTCTCTGAACTGTTATCTTTATTGAGGGTGAATTGAAAAAGTTAATAACTTGGAAGGGAGGGGGTGCAACCTCCCACACGCTTCTACCTCTTGGGTGCTTTGATCCATTGCCGAAAATATTTTGGCACCTAATCATCCCCCCAATAACGGATACAAATCGACACCCCTGCCTAGGCCTACAATGTACATGCAAGACATTTTTTATGTTACAACAGAGATACATGTATGATGTAGGTATCAATGTTTTACTCTCATTCTCTTCTCTTTTCATTCAACAGACTGACATGTACAGTATGGACTATGAAGTTCTACTTAGCCTCTTCAATGAACTGCTGGAGCTGCGACTGGGTATCAAAACCTTGGTATTATAAACCTCATAACCAGTGGCGGAGATATGTTGTTAGCCGGGGGGGGGGGGGGGGTCAGTGCCCCCCCCACACTTTTTCAAGTACCCCCGAAATGCCCCTTTTATGGCCTTTTCACATAGGTAAAGTGCCATATTACTTTGACAAGTTCCCCTATTAATTTGTTAAAGTGCCCCTTCCCCATTTAACCTCTGATAAGTGCCCCTTATCCTTCGACAAGTTCCCATTACTCTTTGCAATAAGTGTTCATTTTCCATTCTCATAAGTGCCCTTTTTAATCTCTAGTAAGTGCCCCTTTTCAACTACGAGAAATGCCCCTTTTCACTTTTGATAAGTGCCCCCTTCATCTCTGATATTCGCCCCTATTCAAATCTGAGAGATACTCTTTTTACTTTGATAAGTGCCCCTCCCTTTCCTGATCAGTGCTCTTTTTATCTCTGATGAGTGTCCCATTTTGTCTCTAATAACTGCCACTTTTGACACGTCCCCTTTTCCTTCCTAATAAATGCTCTTTTTTCTGATTATAAGTGCCCCTTACCCTTCTCATAATTACCCCTTTTCATCTCTGGTAAGTGCCTTGTTTACTTTAACATGTGCCTCTTTTTCTTTTTAAAAAGAGCCACTTCCCCATTCTCATAATAGCCCCCTTTCACCTCCAATAAATGCCCCTATTAAAATCTGATCTGCACCTCCCTTTTTGTCTCGCCTACGAGCAAAAAGCGAGACAAAGGCCCCGCTTTTCCGGTGACGGTGGCGGCGACTGCGTCAACATAAAAAACTTAACCCAAGGTTAAGTTTTTGAATTTTTGATATAATTTTGAAAGTTTAAGTTCTTAGTCAATGAATCTTGGACTATAGGGTTATCAAGTATCCCCAATCATGTGAGTAGAATGTCAGGTCACTAAGTTAAGGGCAAAGGTAATTTTAGGTCAACAAACTTAGACTTTGTTGTGGCATCAACATCAAGATTTTGAATTTTTAGCATATTTTCAAAATTGTTTGTTCCATGAAATTCCATGAAACTTGTACCCAAGGGTTATCAAGTATCACAAATCATATGACACAAATTCCAGGTCACAAGGTCAAAGCTCATTTTAGGTCAGTAGACTTGTATTATGTTTTCACAACCTAAATAAAATGAGAATTAATAAATCCATTTTTTTAATTAATTTGTTCATATTTCATTCAAGTTATCGATCGTGGTATAATTAATAGTAAATAATTCTTCTGATGATTCTTAGTCAATATTCACTTCAAAATGATGATTATATTCAGAGGATTTCATTTTTGGGGGCCTGCTAATGGGCCACCCTGCCTATAAATAATGTTCCGACCTCAATTTTTCATCATTTCAAATTGCATAATGCAGGCGAGACCGCCGAGAGCGTTTCCCTCGTTTTAAAACTATTGCACTTTTTCCTTTTTTTTAAGTGCCCCTTTTCATATCTATTATCTGGTCAGTGCCCCTTTTTAAGGCGCAATAAGACTAGTACCTCTTTTCACCTTTTGATAAATTCCCTTTTAACAATGATATGTGCCTTTCCAATACCAAAGGCACCTATCCCCTTTTCATAAATGCCCCTATCAAAATCTGATGGGTGCCCCTATTCCCTATTCCGTTGAAAAATGCCATTTCTCATTCTCATAAGTGCCTTTTTTTCATTCCTGGTGAGTGCATCTTTCTGTAGGTCTAAGAAGTGCCCCATTTTCACCTCTGATAATTACCCTTTTTACATGACACATGCTCCTTTTCCTCTTATCCCTTTAGTGTCCCCTTTTCCTCTGATCATTAAACGCGCCCCTAATTTCAAGCGACTAAGAGTAACTTCCCCCAAAGCTCGCTCTCATTTATAGATGACATAATAACGTTACTTATTAAAGGTCTTTCCAGTCTTCCATTGTGAGAATGTGCTTACAATCCCATCAGGATTGGGTTTTTCCCTCTTAATTTTTTTTTGTTTTTTTTTGTTGTTGAAATAAATCTTTATTCAGATAAAATCATGGATAACATCAGAGTACATAAATATTCATAACAAAGCACTTAATCACATGTCTAAGTGAGGTCAAATCAAATTTTATCTCTATTTACTTGATAGCAGATTTTAAATTAGTAATTGTCTTCTTCCACTTAATAATATTCAAATTCGTTGTCTTAGTTTTGTTTTCCTCTACTTCTATTTTGTATTTCAACATAAACAAAAAATATTGGCTTATTATTCTCGTCACTACATTTTTATTAAATTGATTTCCAACACTTGCTTTATAGATTGCAAATAAAGCATAATGAAGTATTAAATCAATATCTGTAACATTTTCTTTTGCGTCATGAAAACCATATACAACACAGATGGGTGAGAATTTAAAATCTTTACAGAAGGAGTTACATAATAATATTTCAATAACGTTCCAAAATCGGTAAATATTTTCGCATTAAAAAAATACATGTATAATAGTACCAGGTTTATTACAGTAATAACACAAATTGTTTTCTTTGATTTTCCATTTGAATAAATTAACAGGTGTTGGTAAAATATTATACATAAATTTAAAGTTGAATTGTATCAAATAATTATCACAAGCATGTTTCAATTTAAATAACCATAAAGAATCCCACTTAACAGTAACATTTGTCTGTAAGGTTTTGTTCCAGAAGTCTACCGCCCTAATAAGATGCAATTTTTTGTACTGCGACCTCACAAAACTTAAAATTTTCCTCGCTCGCAAATCAATTTTTAGACCATCACACCGAACTGATACTTAAGCAATATCTTGTATGGTGTATAAAGAGAAACAAATGTTGAAATCGTCCCTGATAATGTAATCACAATGTAGGGGTATATACCATTGTCTAAAAAAATGGATATTTTCGCTTTGAGATTCCCTTTGTAGGTGCCCTTTTTTTCTCCAGAAAGTGCCTTTTTTTGTTGGTGCCCCCCCCCCACTTTGGAAGACGCTCCGCCACTCCTGGGGGGACACATCAGTCAATTGCGCGCACAGGGGGCGGGGGGGGGGGGGGGGGTGAGGGGTAATGTGCCCCCCAAAGCTAAAAATTTTTTAACTGGTTTTGGTCAAACTCACAATAGATAAATATCATTCACAATTCTCTTCAAGCAGTACGTGTAACTTCACCTTGCAAGCAGTATGTTTAATTTTTTATTCACCTTGTATATTAGGCCCTGTATTTCAGCTTAAATTGTTTAGTGATTGTGGACAGGCGAAGCAGGAAAATAGAAAATTTGGCCTTCATACACACAACCACACCAGTGACACCATGAAACGGAAACACTATTACAATGATTACCGGTACTGTAACATAGTTTTCAAACTACCAAGGAGAGGTAACCAGGAACCAAGGTATAATACAATGATGCAATTTTACCCATGTTGTAGTAGTACATGGTAGTAGTATGGATATCCCGCCTCTTCTTTTATGCACATCCTTTCTACTGCTATCGCAAGTTTTAAAAAAAGTGCCCAATGTCTGCATAACTAAGCAAGGTAGGAGTTCATTAAAAACATGATGTAAAACATTAAGTATATCACACCAAAGCATCTCAATCTGACAGCACGATGTGGAGAAAAGTTAATGGTGTAGATAAATACACAAGAAATATGTTCATCGGCAGTCTAAGTCGAGCAATCATTTATAAAACTGAGGCTTTGCCAAGGCATCCATTTTAAGTATACATCTATAGGGCAAATAAGATGTAGTCAAGTACTCAAGTTACCACCTGTCAGCCAAGATCTAACTTTTGGAATATAAGAGTTTTGGGGAGGGGTCATCTTTTATCAATTTCTGTTTATTGATAATAATTTTAACATTTGGGAATGGGCCTACGAGTATGATTTATATATTGTATATAACGAGCAACTGTTAATAAATGGTCTGATATACCCTTGTGCGTGTGTGGACCACGGAGTAACCATCACACTAAAGAATGTTGTATACTATCGTACAGTATTATTGTTTCTCTGGAAAAAATTGCAATCATTGAGTCGTAGGTAAAAGAAATCAGCATGTTTTTATAATGTGTTTTATAATAAGGGTGCAGGTCATGATACAATACATTCCCTGGAGAGAAAAAAATAGTGCTCAGATTAAAGCATAAGTATGCTTTGTTGAATTTTTTAAAGAAAAAAGTAATCTACAAATGGAAGTAGCAGATGAGGTCATTTGTGTTTAATATTTGACCATCAATGTTATAATCTGTAAACAGATTAGTTTGTTGTAAGAAAATGAATAAATTAAACATGTTTATTATCTTATATACAGTATTCCCTTCATATCTTTTCTTTTTAGTGTGCATATATGGTTGGATAAATGGAATCATATGTGGAAAAAATCTGGAAACAGAACGCGAGGGTTCAGAGAGAGAGAGAGAGAGCAAAAGAGAAAGGAAAGGAAATGAGAGAACTGTTATAATGGTGAGAGATGTTGATGTCGGCGTGAAAATGAAAAATTTATAATGCAGTGAGATAGCGAGACAGAGAGAAAAAAAAGAAAATCCATCTTATAAATGCGTTAATCGCCTCGCCGCTATGCGGCTCGTGGGCGATGCTCTGCATCGTCATAGGGTCAACCCCCCTCCTTAGCAAAAAGCTAGATCCGCCCCCTGATAGGCCCTGACAATGAAATCTGGAGAACATACAGATTCACGAGGGCTGGACTACTCGGTCTCGTGGATCAAATAATAATAATGGAAGTTATTATAAAAGTATGTTTTTCTCTCTTGTTATGGTAATTGGAAAAAAAACCTGTTAATTAGATTATATTAGTTTTAGCTTCAACTGCTTGATATTAATATGCATGTGGGCACAAACAGCAGCAACTGCGGTAAGTGATATCTACGGTACTCCTTGAGCTGCAGTAAATGATCTTATTGTATATGCCACCTACTGGTTTTCCATAGACCTGTGCACAAATGCTGTTTTAAAAAAATTCAATAGAATGGTGTACAAATTGAATATATTATGCCATTCTACCCACTTAACTGCACGTTATTCAATATCCGTGTCATTCATACAATACAGGCAAACATTCCCTGATGTCATTAAGTTTAAATCAATCTATCTTGCTTCTCTCCTTATAAACAAGCCATCTTCATTGGAATTCACATCCTGAATTCCAATGAAGATAGACACCTCTCTTGCATTGTACATGAAATATCCATCCACTGATCTCCGCACGAAGTACCCTCAATTTTACGCACAGAAAGCTCACACTAACCCGTAACCAAAACCACCCTGAAATGATGACAATATTCAAAAGATCAATTCATTTGTAATCAAGTGTGGATTTTAATTCATTTGATCCCTTGATAGTCTGGGTACGGTATACCGAAACAGGGGAGGGAGCAGCTTGTGGCGTGGAACCATAAGGACCAATGAGGTTCTTTTGGGACATAGTTAATATAAAATTACCAAGCTGAAACCTACCCTAATACCAGTCACATAAATCAATGCTTAACCAAGTATTTGTTGCGTTTTTCTCAATCATGACTTGTTGAGTTTTGTGCAGAATGGCTACAATCCATTGATTGAGAATGTATATAGCGAGTAGTCCAAATCAGGAGGGTCGCAAACTCCTTCTCAACCTCCATTGTTACATCTTGATTCCTGAAGAGCCTTGTGATTTGAGATGAACTTGGGAGAAGTTCCCACGTTGTTTTGGAGGCACACGCTCCTTATGCTGACTGCTCCTCTTCAGCAACTACTACAGACAAGTCCACTTGCATCTTTGTAACCAATTCCAATAAGCCATCTGTTCATGAATAAAATGTTAATTGAAAGAAGAAAAAAAAATCCAATATTGTTACAAGCACTTTAAGATCTAAAGCTCACATCACAAGTATATTTCTTTTTCTTGTTTCTTGTTGTTTTTCTTCTTCTAGTAATCTTCAAAGGGCTATTAGTTTTATATAAATTCACTGTTTGCTCGACAGAAGTACATTCCTTATTTTCTGTGCCAACGAGAGATCCCAGATTAAAATATTACTTCTCATTATGGTCTGAAATGAAATACCATATTGCCAAACATGTATTTTATTACTAATATACTACATGTCTGAGTAAAAGATCTAATCAAACATTCCGACCATTGTTTTAAAGACCGTCAATACTACTGGGCCAGAAGGGATTAGACCACCAAGCCAGGTCACTGGCAGGTGGCTATCTCATCAACTCAGCTCTCTAACTAACATAAGAAAGAGAGGATCATGGGGACCAACAGGCACCAATTGGGGAAGTTTTAGCAAGTAGCTACAAGTAGGACAGTGGGGCTTTAAGAATAGCAATTTTGAATTAGCATTCATAGAAATGGCATAGAATGTACATCCTTAAACTTTAAGCTGTGAAAACCTCATTTTGATTTGAGTATAACTTTTGAGTTATTAACAACCAAAAGTTTCCAGTGATTTGTTTTTGTTTCACTTTTAGTACACAAACATATTTTTCTTTATCACACTTGCAAGTTTTGGGATATCTACCCCCAGGACAACAGGATATAGTCATATAAAATAATTAGATCTTGTACTGCTAGGCTGCCCCCCCCCCCTCCCCCTCTATTATACGAGTGTGAAAAAAGAATACAATTCTTTGTAGCCTTTCTTAATCACTAATCAAAAATTTGAACTTCAGTTAATGTTGTTTAAAGAATATATTGTGAAACTGAGATGGATTGCAGGTGGCAAGGGTGTATTGGTCGAGAGTTGCAGGTAATAATTCATGCTCTACTATGAGCCAACTTACTTCACATACTATCATCTTGCAGCAGGGTAAGGTTTTTACAGAAATTTTAGAACTTGCAATGGGATGTACTTAAATATCAACTTTATACAATAGCAGTATGTAGAAAGGAATTTAGGATAACCTGACTTTGGGTCTGCCAATGCTTAACACAAGCTTTATTTCATCAAGATATATGGTTATTGCTTGTGATAGGGTTTTAGATTAGCTTTAGGGTTAATATTACGTTTAGCTACCGATCCAGAATTAAGATTAAGAATTCATTTTGTGTTACAACATAACCACTAAACAATAGAGCATGTCGTAAAAATCAGGTACACATTACACAAACTGGGGGTCAGCGTATTTTTAGTTTACTAATACAAAGGAAGATTTTTAAACTACCAATGATGAGTATCAATACATACAGCTCCACCAGCACCTGGAAAATCTGATTGTATGACACTTGTTCCTCAAGACATTTGCTCAACATCAATTTCCTACACTATTATCCAAATACTTAACTTCATCCCTGGATCCAACACTAGACCTAACCCTAACCTTACACCTAACCTCAATCCCAATTGCAACCCTCGGCCTAACCCTACACATTTGACAAATAAAGCCTTGAGCAGTCGTTGCAGGAGCAAATGTTGGGTCACTTGAAATGCCATGACAGGCTCACTTGCTATGAATTTATCTGTTTCTTTACCAGATTAAAAAAAAACATTGTAATATTCATTATGAATTACCAGTCCATTGAGCTTTGCTCCCAATATGTCAGGCACAAGAGGCCATCGCTTTGAGGTAAGGGGCAGAACATCAAGACTGGAACCTCAAGGCACCCCATGACCTCTCAACAGGAAGCCCTCCTTTTCAATCCCTGGAAGAGAATTATAAACAATTCAATATATTAACCAAATTTGAAATAAATCACACTATTTAATATTATAGTTGTCTTCAACGTTTAGTTTTTCAGCAAAATTTGATGTCAATT
Organism: Strongylocentrotus droebachiensis; assembly: GCA_035222895.1. Lineage (NCBI taxonomy): Eukaryota > Metazoa > Echinodermata > Echinoidea > Camarodonta > Strongylocentrotidae > Strongylocentrotus > Strongylocentrotus droebachiensis. The sequence continues at coordinate 30,720 of JAVYIG010003655.1, forward strand.
TTTTAAATTTTGTTTGCTTGTCGTTCCTTTTCATGTATTGGACCCCCCCCCCCCCTTCCCCCCTGCACATGAGCTTAAAATGTTAATCCTAAAAAGAGAAACACTTCAGCAACGTGTTAGTAGACATGTGGATTCATACATAGCCATCCCATGAATACATACTTCTCAAACCAGCCCTTTGCATCCCCTTCAGCTTGACCTTGACCTCACCTATTTCAAAATGTTGTTTAACTTGAAAAAAACTAAACAGTAAAGATGTTTACCTTCTCTTGTGGTGGTCTGTTTTCTCCAGGACATTCTTGTTTCAAGCACACACTCCAAGAAAGCAAGCATTTGGTACTGCATTAACTGCGACAAGTCTCTGTACATTTTCCTGTAAAAGAGGGGGGGGGATTTAATTCTTAGAATAAAAGGAAATGAGCATGATCATTTAAACATTGATGAGCATTTGCAGAATTAACTGTTCTATTTTAATTTAGATTTTCTCGATCCAGATCTAGTTGATCTACAGTCTCTAGCTGATCTAGATCCATGTCTCGTAACTGTTCATTCTATCAATTTGAAAAAACGCAAAACAGATATGGACCTAGATCTATATATGACAGAGAAAACTTAATCGTGTTTACAGCAAACAAAAATTCAAAGATAGAGCCTAGAGTAGAGGCAAATTAGGCTAAGCCAACAAAGAGTTTAAAGGTAAAGACCAGTTATGGTCATGCAATTGAATTGTGAAAGAAACGTTGTGGAATCCATCAGAAAAGGTTGATCATCTAGCATCTGCAAGGTTCTGGAATCATCAAAATGATAAGAAATTTGGCCCATTCTTCGTAAAGTTACAAGCACTATACACAGAAAGATGTATATGGGACTACCCTATATCTCTCACAGGACCATGATAAAAACAAATTTACCAAATATATGAATTAGCAGGCGGTTTCCCGGCAAATTTTTTATCATCATGTATTAGTCAAAACATATTCTTTCACATGATTGGTAATGAGAGCTTCCATTTCTTTTTTTGAAATTGGGGCGTTACCAATACTGGTCTTTACCTTTAAGCAACACACAGGCACCACTATACGTACCCCTGTATACTATACAATGTAGTCTAGACTGAATTTTTTTTTTTGGGGGGGGGATCGTGTTTTAATTTGTTAGATAGCTACAAGGCTCTGTACGACTACGAGTATCACATTCACAGGCAGGCACGGATCCCAGGGGGCCGAGCGGGCCTTGGCCCTCCCCCCCCCCCCCCCCCCACCCGCAAAAAAAAAAGAGAGAGAGAGAGAGAAAGAAGGAAAAGAAGGGAAAAAGGAGAGAAAGGGAAAGAAAGAAGAGGAAGAAGAAAAGGGGGAAAAGAAGGAGATCGGGGGCCGAAAGGGCCTTGCCTCCCAGCTGTAACCTCTCCCCCTCCCCATATCAAAAAATAAAAGAGAAGGAAGGAAAGGGAAAGAAAAAAAGTAAAGAGGGGATAAAGGGAAGGAAAAAAAGAGGAAGAAGAAAAGAAGGGGGATATCAGTTGCAATTTCCCCGCCAACAAGTAGTTGTAGTTCGGGGGGGGGGCAAAGGCTCTTGCCTTTATATGCTCATCTGACCGTAATTAAATGCCTATACCCCTGAGCTTCTGGGGGGTTCCACCCCTTGACCCCCGCAGGTTCTTCGTCCTTAAACACCACGCCAATTTCACAACGCTCTACCTGATCGTAAATACCTCCCCCCCCCCCCCCCCCCACCTACCTGTTTTTGCTCATTTCGTCACTGCCGGTGTCACTATCACTTACCAATATTTGGCTTGCATAATTTCAAATTTGGGCCCCCCCCCCCTAAGAAATCCTGGATCCGCTGCACCTGTTCACAGGTATAGTTCAATTATTTACTGGTCTGTAGGCCTAGGGCCGGCTAGGCCTCAAATTTTCTACTCTCGTACTCGTCTAACTATCTCAGTATCTGGTCCAAATTTTGGCGCTTGTTCACAACTCATGTCAACTGTGACCATGCTTTTTAGCGTTAGCTATTAACTTTCTTCTGACCCAACTATGAAAGTAGTTATTCAACAGTTGGACCTAAAAGTAACAAAAAGCTTGGATCATTGATGCAGCTAGCGCTGGTCATGCTAGTGAAGTGATCTGCCAGCTGCCTATCGAACCTATACTCGCGTATCTAATTTTCAGAGAGGGTCTCGCCCGAAAGTTTGGGCCAAGGATCAAGGAGTGACTGGCAATCGAGCTGAAATATTTCTCACGACGATAAATAACGCATCAAAAGTTCGAGTGTATATTACTCCTAAATTCATCAGATATAACCATTTTAAACCACTTCATAATGTACAGACAAATCAGCAGATTCATACTATCGTTAGATATGTTTATAAATATGATTCAATTTACGAGATTTGAACGTAATTACAGCTGTACTCACCATCAAACTTTCAAAGAAAACCTCGAACTCTCACTCTGTGTGGGTGACGTCATAATATTAAATATCGTGCAGCGAAAGTCTTGTCTTCAGATCAGGCAATCGTACATAAAAACTTCCATCACTGATAGAACAATTTCTTATTAAAATAATGAGGATGATTACAGTTATCAATCATTATACCCAAATCTGCATACAAATAAGAAGGAGTATAGTGATACAGAGACGTATTTACCGCTCGTAGGATTTCTGATAAGAATGCACAAAGAACACAAAATGGAAAGGTGCCTGGAATAGAGGATAATATGGGCAGTCAAGCTCATGAATATTCATATTATGGGCGTTACCAACCATTGACATTTGCATACACAATCATTATTTAATATATAATGGAAATGCGTTTTTCATTATATATTATATAATGTAAATGCGCTTTTCATTATATATTATATAATGGAAATGCGCTTTTCATTATATATTATATAATGGAAATACGCCTTTCATTATATATTATATAATTGAAATGCGCTTTTCATTATATATTATATAATGGAAATGTGTTTTTCATTATATATTATATAATGGAAATACGCTTTTCAGTTTTCATTATATATTATATAACGGAAATGTGTTTTTCATTATATATTATATAATGGAAATACGCTTTTCATTATATATTATATAATTGAAATGGCTCGTCATTATATATTATATAATGGAAATGTGCTTTTCATTATATATTATATAATGGAAATACACTTTTCATTATATATTATATAATGGAAATGGCTTTTTATTATATATTATATAATGGAAATGTGCTTTTCATTATATATTATATAATGGAAATACGCTTTTCATTATATATAAATAATGAAAGTGTGAATTGTAATTATTTATAAATAATGGCAATTATATATAAATAATGGAAATACGCTTTTCATTATATATAAATAATGAAAGTGTGAATTGTAATTATTTATAAATAATGAAACGTACTTTGTCATTATTTATAAATAATGAAGTATGAATTGTAATTATTTATAAATAATAAAAATGTGTTAAAAATTATATACAAATAAAAATGTACATTTTCTTGCATTATATGTAAATAATGGTTATTATTTGTTAAATAATGATTATATAACATATAATTTGTCTAAACAATAGGTTTACAAACGGCGCCTCATACATACCATCATCAAAATCCAAGCATCACTTGTTGGTGTAGATATATGTGCTTAGTTTTAACTACATGTAATTTACTGCCTTTTTGACCAGCCTCCTTCCAACGGCTTTGTACAACCAGAGTATCGACAGGAAAGGTCAACAAACTCTCACTCACACGGGGGATATCGTCTCTATAATCTTACAAGATAGGCTTAGATGCTAAGTATCGGCTTGCATGGTGACGTCCCAGGGGCGGGGGTCACTCTCATACACAAATGCTACCCACCCGTGTTCGTCAACATCTGAAATGGACCCTAATGGCGTATCACGCCTTTTCTGAAATTACTCTTCTTTTTTTTTAAACGTCGAAACCTGTGATCCTGAAAAGGTAGCCTTTTTTTTTTTTGTGTGCGATCAGTGCTTGAAAAACACCCCTTTTTAAGGAAAACGTAGACGCCGCCATGTAGCTGAAAAGACACCCTTTCGCCGCTTTTTCTGGACGCGGGTGCGTAGCCAGTCGTGTTGGAAGTGACCCCCCTGGCGCCGGAAGTGGGGGGGGGGGGGGGGGGGGGCAAAACCCATTTTTGCCCCCCCCCCCATCCAAAAAAAAGAAGAAAAGCAGTAAAGGAGTAAAGATGATTTGTATTTTTAACCCAAAAGAACATAACAATAATAAAAAACCTGAATTAAATCACATATTAAATTCCATTGAAAGAAAAGGAAGATTACAGGACTTAAATTTCCTAAACATTCCACATACATTTTTCAATGAAGGTTTTATACTAGCGATACGCGCATATCGTGGAAATATTGTGAGAGGTTGGGAAAGCGTGTTTTTTTTGTATAGGGGTGAGAAGACTAAATTACAACTTAATTAACATGTACTAATGTATATCAATTTTTAAGACAAAGCAAGGTGACTGTACAGTCTTGGTTTATTTTAATCAGTTTATTATGCACCACTACATGTATAATGTGAATACAGAGTCAGCCTTTTAGATTGAATCGAGTTGGCACTTCCATATTTTCCTTTAATATTCACAGAACTTTTAATATCAATATAGATTATTACCCGTATCAGACATCTGAGCAGTGGTTTTACAAAATCATATTACACCTGTTGTAATCCTAATAGAGCTAATCAGTAAATACGAGACCATATTCACCCTTCATGAAAAAGCCTATGGACTTTACGTGTTAAAAAAGCAGGAAATAAAGTCTCATATTCACTGCGCCATATTTTTTCATTTTCATTGCGCATCTATTATGCGTACGAGAACCTGCGCACTTTGTGCGCACTCAATTGTGACGTAATAATCACACCAAATTAGGTACACTGTTCTATGAGATTGTCATGGCTGATTTATGTATTTGCTCTAGATGTCTGATTTGGATAACAATAACAATATTGACTGGCTTAACTTTCGGGAGATACCACATATATTGCCCTCACAAGACCCATATTGCCCTCGTCTTTGACTCGGGGCAATATGAGTCTAGTTTGGGAAATATATGTCGTATCTCCCTCAAGGCCAGTATATATTATGTAAATAATCACTCTCAATCAAGGTACACTGCAACATAATAATCTTTTTTCTCTCCCTTTTGAACAAAATCTACCACCCGAGTATCAAGAAATGCACTTGCGAGCATTAACCACTCGACTGCTACCCACGTACATTTACGTGTTCTCGCTCTCGCATGTCTGTGCGTAGCATGTCCATGTACGTGCTTTAATAGGGCATTGCACTTTCAAGACCGTAGCACTGCAAAATACCAAGCCCTACTGTGTAATTAGCACTGCAATGATGTTATCACTATGAACATGACGGACAAAATATACAGTTCCTCAGGTAGACAAAGGAACATCCCTTCACTGCTATTATGTAAAAATGTGTAGAACAGGTGATTATGCATGTGACACCTGTTCTACATATTTTCACAGCATAGCAGTGAAGGGATGTTCCTTTATCTACCTGAGGAACTGTATATTTTGTCCGCTTTCTTTGTCCGTCATATTCATAGTGTATACAGGTCTTGAACAGTAGATGGCGCTCTTCCATAAAAATCCGTCTTTTTTGTGTGTGTACAGTGTACAGTTTTTGTCAGGTGTTTGTACAGCACAAAAAGGCTGTAGCACAGGGGGTATAAACGCATTTTAAGCCAATAGCAGTCAAGTGGTTAAATTAACAATAATTATGATTTCATAACATTTCTATTTAAGAGCATGTATCAAAATTCATCTCTGTGTGCACTTGCTACTCTCCACCCAGGTGTTAAATGGGTACCCGGTAGGATGCGACCGTCATTGTTGGTCAAACAGTTTTTGAGTGTCAAGTAACGCCTGGCTGGAATGCTCCCCAGGGAGTGGAGATTGTGTGCGGGCAAGCAATGACCGGGGTAATAGTATATTTGTAAAGCGCTTAGAGACATTTGTATTAAGCGCTATATAAAAGCTAAATAGTATTATTATTACATTTTTTAATTTAGATACAAGTAAAGGGTTCAGTGACACAAAGCTTAACTCCATATTTAGCCAGAACAAGTATTTGATATCAAAATGTTCAGAAACATGTGGGTTTTCCAGGAAACACAAAGACTTACCGGTAACTCCACCCCATTGAAGTCAAAGCTTTCTGACGGAAAAATATTATGTCTTAGTCCAAATTGGTTTGATCGCGTTCTTGCTGCATTCCAGACGATTTACGATTAGTAGTTTGGATGTAAGCACGGAGATAAACAATAAAATATGCGTTAGTGACCACCCGACTACAAATATCACATTTTGTCTTTTCTTTGAAAATGGTGTCTCATTGAAACATGTACTAAAGGAACCTGTAGATAAAGACCACTTTTCTTGTCTCCCTTGGATGGTCTTTATAGACAGGTTTCACCGTATTACCTTTCTTAGTATACTTCTTGGTACCCTTTTTGTAAGACTTTGCTCCAGCAAGAATCCATTCTCTTCACAGGATGAGACATATGATATGTCCAAGTGTCTATTCATCTTCACTACAGACTAATAGGATCTCATCGTATGAAGGACGAAACTATTACGATTTGTCCAAATGTCTTTGGGTGGTATTCTCGATAGCGGACTAACTTTAGTCCATGGTTTAATCCACGGACTAAGTATGGAATGCCAAGTGTCCATATGAACATATTTTCTAATAATTTAATCTGTCACTAAATCAAAATAAAATATAATTACACAACTAATAAACAACAATATAACTATGAGATAATTACTTTATCATGGTAATATAGGGACATATCAAATTATTCAAAAGTATATTCATATGGACACTTGGCATTCCATACTTAGTCGGTGGATTAAATCATGGACTAAAGTTAGTCGGTGGATTAAATCATGGACTAAAGTTAGTCCGCTTTCGAGAATACCACCCTTTGCATCTCCTAACCCGCATCAATCATTTATACTGCTTGGTAACGTCTATATATTCTCCATCTGGACTAACCGCTGAGTAGTCCGTCACAGGTGGTGTCTGCATCAATCATTTATACTGCTTGGTAACGTCTATATATTCTCCATCAGGACTAACCGCTGAGTAGTTCGTCACAGGTGGTGTCTGCATCAATCATTTATACTGCTTGGCAACGTCTATAATATATTCTCCATCAGGACTAACCGCTGAGTAGTCCGTCACAGGTGGTGTGTATGTAGCCCCATCAATCATTTATACTGCTTGGTAACGTCTATATAGTCTCCATCAGGACTAACCGCTGAGTAGTCCGTCACAGGTGGTGTGTATGTAGGACCGGTGATTAGCAGAGGAAACAAACGTGGATCTCTCTGGATTGCAGCTTGATAAAGCTCTTCAGACTCTAATCTCAGCTCCTCAAGGGCTTTCGTCTGTGATCTGTGACGGGTGGCGTAAAATAGTCCAAAATATTTACTGGTTATTGATAAATATCATGAATCCAATTTCAGCTCCTTTCAGCTTTTGTCTGAAATCTGTAAACAGTAATTTCTAGTCCTGGGACCCATTTCACAAAGCCTTTTTTTTATGACAAATGACAAATATCAGTGACAAATCTGCTGATAACCAATCAGAAGCAAGGATTTCAGTAGCTTATAACAACAACTGTCATTCGTCACTGATGACAAGTTTTGTGAAACACCCCCCCCCCCCCCCCCCCCTGGTTTGCACGGTTAACTGCCAATTTCTTTGTCTTGTCATAGACAAAGTTAACAAGTACAAATAAATACCTTGCCAGAAGAAGCTTCTTGATTAGACAAGGGATTAATAATAATATTATTATTATTATTATTATTATTATTATTATTAAGGGATTAGACTGCACTCACCTGATTGCTTTCTTGATGGTGTTAGTTTCTGTCACATGCTGCTGGAATTTATAACGAGACCATGCCTTCTGCAAACGAGCTCTTTCTTCGGATGTTTCGAAGTCTGCTTCATTGTCATCTCTCTTTCTGCAAGAAAACAAATTATTTATGATTGATGCCTTTTTTTTTAAATTGGCAACAATGGTACATGACTACATGTATATTCCTTTTCTTACAACAATTTTTTAATGAAAAGCTGTGAATTCGAAAACAATTTGTTTGTAAAAGAACAAAAGCAAACGGTCCAGTAAAAAATGCACTGATTGACAATCTCTATGGTTCTTTATGGCAAAACAGTAAATATGATGTGAACAACATTTTATCAAGGATTAAATGTTTTAAAGCTTATTTCCTTCTTGAAAACTCTTAACATCAAATACCATTTGGTAATTATGCAGTTAACACTGACTACAAAACTCAGTCACATGGGTCTAATTTTACCGAAGTCAAATCATATTTCTTATTTCGACCCACTTTTTTGTTAGCAAGATAACTTGACAATGGCTCAATCAAATAACTTGAAATTTGGCACACATATGTATAAGCATATGAACAAAACAAGGTAAGGTTTTTAACCTTGACCTTGACTGATGACGTCATCTAGGCGCCATTTTGTGAAATTTTCTGAAAATAAACTCTTGATCATATCTTCATAACCAAAGGTTATTTCTAATTCATATTTATCATGATCAAGGTCAATATCAGTCCGGTCAATGTCAGGTAAAAAAACGTGCGCGTGCGCGTACGTCCGCGCGCAAAAATTAAAAATGCTCAAAATCGTCTTAACTTTATTTTGCATACGTTTTAGGTCATTTTAAGCATTTTATTAAAAAAAATCGCGCGCGCGTAACAACATTACAAAACATAGAATCACCATTTTTTTTTCTTTCATGATATTTCTCATATTTTTTCGAGAAATTTGATACCATGTTTATCTCTTTATGACCATTAATAACAAGATGAGCGTCAATTCAAGATAAACGTCTGTGCGCGCGAGCTCTTTTAATACATACATGTAGCATATATGGGCAAAAACATGCCTATAGAAAATCCATTGTATCTCTTTAGGATGTAAGGTGACCCCCATTTTTTTTTTTTTTTTGATAAAGTATGAATCGGAAAAATGATTTCATGTCTCATTTGACCCTCAATTAACTCATGACGTCATCATAATGGCCTCCAAACTCAAAATTTCAATTTACATATAATGACGTCAGCATATTTACGGAAAATTGATTGTATCTCTGTAAATATTTATTGATTTTCTTCCAAATTTTGATATATGTTTTAGCTGAGACAATTCTCTACAAATGCAGTCACCACGATTTTTCATTTTGACAAAGATATCATGGCGTATTTTTGCGATTAAAGGACAAGTCCACTCGGCTAAAAAGGTTTAGTGATTAGATAGACAAAAATCTAAAAAGCCCAAATATAACTTGGTCTTGGAAAATGGAGCTCGGACTTATTTTTAATTAATTGTTTTAATGAGCAAAGAACAAGTTAGTGATCGAGCCGGTTCTCCCCCACAATGCATCGCGCGACATTTTTTGTGACGTAGGGTCCTCACAACACAGAGCTCGAGACGATGCCCATTCGCGAACGTGTTGTGATCAATTGGATTGGCTGCGCATGCGCTCTAGAGAAGAAGCAGACTATTTGTAGTATTTTAGCGTCAGTGAGTTAGACCTCTAGTGTGAGTTTCTGCCCGATTTAACGGAATGTCTGGTCCCCCTGGATATGCTTTCCAGCCAGTCTGGACTGAGGAAGAACTAGAAGCACGGGAACGAGATCGAGAACGAGAACAGCTAATCGGAGGAAATGACAGCGACGAAGAAGGCGCTCCAGAACCACCACCAGTGCCCGAGAGAGTAGGCAACAACAACTGGTGCCAGTGCGGGAACTGTCGGCCTATGCCTACAGCGAGGGAGTGCATAATATGTTGCCGCGAGATGGTCCACTGCCGTGAACTCCAGCTCGAAGGCTGCGTAAATTGATATGTCCGTATATTAAACTTGTTCGTCCCAATATTATTCAACCACTGAGAACATCTCTCCCTGTCTTTCAATGGGTTTGGGATGCTAAAGAAACTTTTTTTACTCCCATACCCTGGCCGATTGGAACACCCGTACGCCTGGCACAGCGGCATCTTGACTAGTCAGAATGTAAGACATGCGCTAAGTTGTGAGGACCATACGTCACATCACGTGATCAACAATCTGACATCGGTGCGGCAAATTTAAATGTTTTGCTAGAAATAACCGAAATAGAAATCGCTCTTAAAAATCAGCCGATTGAAGTACAGCAGTGATATTTGGCAGTTTCATCCTTTGATTTATTTACAACATGCTATGATTTTTAAAAATTCGAGTGGACTTGTCCTTTAAAGGAGGCATGTCAATTTTTCACATTTTGCGTGTATTCTCTATGGGACATGACTTTTTCTCAAAACTGGATTCTACATTCTTGTCTTTCGCGAGCAATATCTCCGTCGTTTTATCTTCGTTTACGCTGAGCTTTGAGTATGTTGTAGCTGAGTCAATATGCTATCGTAAGTGTGCCCTTTAATTTTCGATCAGATGCCGGGATCATTCCCATATTTCACTTACAAAGTAGGATTTGATAATTCCATTTTCCGTTTACGTGTAATCTCTATGGGAAATGTTTTGGTACATCGGTAACGCACTTGACTTCCGACCTCGAGGTCCCTGGTTCGAGTCCAGGCGTCTCCAACAATTTTTGTTTTCACTTTTTTTTTCTTTTTGACCTTTCACTGTACCTTTTCCTTTGCTTATTAAAACACGTAGAATCACAAATAATGTTATAAACAACCATATTTACTTTATTATTCCCCTATTGTCACTTGATCCATTACTTTTTTAGTGTAGTCCCTATGGGAGATGACTTTTTCTAAAATCTGGATTCTACATTCCTGTCTTTTGCGAGCAATATCGCCACTATTTCCGCTTGGTTTTTGTTGATTTTGGAGTATGTTGTAGCTGAGACTATATGCTATCTAAATGTCCCCTCATTTTTTCAATCAGATGTCATCATGGTCTGTTGATGATGATCAACAACATCATCATGATCATCATCATCATCATCAACATCGTCATCACCATTACTATCAAGATCATCATCATCATGATCATCATGATGATCATCATTGTTTACATGTCTATATAACTTCTCCCTTTTTCGATATAGTAAATATTATAATCTATTATAAGACTTGAAGACAGACCACCTTATTCGTCCTCGTGACGAATTAAATTCTAGTTTGTTTGTCTTTTTGTTTGCTATAATCATGTATGTATTGTTAATTATGAGATCAAGGTACTATAAGGCTATTTGCTCTTTTTTGTTGACCCCTCATTCTCATAATTTGTTTTTGTTCTAATTATTCTGTATTGATTTCTATTGGTTTTACTCTGTTGTGTATATATTTCATGAATGTTGTTTTTATTGAGAATTAAATAAATAAAGACTTAAGACTCAAACTTAAAGGTAGATCACTATGAATATGACGGACACAGAAAGCGGACAAAATATACAGTTCCCCATTCTACCCTCAACAATTGCTGTGGTAGACAAAAGAACATCCCTTCGCTGCTATTAAGTAAAAATGTGTAGAACAGGTGTCACATGCATATTCCCCTGTGCTACTTATTTTTACATAATAGCAGTGAAGGGATGTCCCTTCGTCTACCACAGCAATTGTTGAGGGTAGAATGAGAAACTGTATATTTTGTCCGCTTTCTTTGTCCGCCATGTTCATAGTGTATATTTGCTTCCTCACCTATCATCTTCCATCAGTTTTCTGTCTA